>PVKS010000065.1:0-133838 GCA_004027875.1 Aplodontia rufa | reverse complement strand
TTTTAAATGGCATTATTCTAAGGATTACATTGCAACCCTGCCTGTTTTAAAATTTTAGATAAAAAGAATGTGCTTGGTTAATGGTAAATAAAAGGAAAGATATAGAAGTCCTTAAATGTGTGCTAGGAAAAAAACTATAAGATAATACAGGAGATGAAACTGTTTTTACTTGCATGTATTTCTATTACATGTTTGCACATTTATTATTAAAATTTGATTACTCTTTCCCTCTTTGGCGTACAAAAAGTAAACCGGAAGTTCCTGTGATATTTAATTGTGATGTGTTTGTTATCTGAATGTGTCCCTTTAACTCTGTCCTGGGTCCAATGCACTATTCCAGAAAGAGGCTATTGGGACAGAACTATATTAGGGACAACAAATTCAGTGCAAGGACAGCCTTAGCTAACTATAAAGGGAATTACCCAGTGCAAGGACTTCCATATTTAATGCATGGGAACCCAGGCAGAATGCTAGCCATGTACTTTTAATTTCTGAGTAGAGACTTGCTATAAAAACAAACTGCAAGACAAGCTATGAAGCCAAGCTACCTATAAATAATATTCACTACTCACTGTTTCTTTTTATTGTGTAATATCGCTAGGATTTTCCAGTTGAATGAAAATCTAAGAATAAATAATTTCTACTTGATTGCAGATATCCACAGTTTAGTCTTGCCTCGTGCTTTCCAAGCTTGGCACCATTTTTGTTGTATGTTTGAAGGGCTGGGGATTGAACCCAGGGCCTTGTGCATGTTAAGCAAGAGCCCTACCACTGAGCTACATGCCCATCCCGATACCATTCATGAGATCTGGGTTAGAAGAGACCTTGGGGAAGGGCTGGTGATGACCCACATCTGAGAGTACAAATGCCAGTTTTGGCCAGGTTATCTGGGTATTTTAGTCAATTTTTTCATCACTGTGACTGAAAGATCTGACAAAAACAACTAAAGGAGGAAAAGTTTATTTTAGCTCACAGTTTCAGAGGTTCAGTCCACAGCCAGCCAACTCTATAGATCTAGCCCCAAGATGAGGCTGAACATCATGGTGGAAAAGTGTGGCAGAGGAAAGCAGCTCAGGACAGGGCAACCAGGCAGCAGAGAGACTTTAGCTCACTAAGGCAGAACCCCAGTGACATTATTCCTCCAGCTATACCCCACCTGCCTACAGTTACCACCCAGTTAATCCATATCAGAGGATTAATCTACTGTTTAGGTTAAAGCTCTCATAATCTAACCACTTCACTTGAGAATTCTTGCATTGTTTCACTCATGAGCTTTGGGGAGAAACTTCATATCTAAACCATAACACTGGGTGTAGCAATGACCTCAGCTGTTATGGCCAAAGATTGCGCTACACTGACGTTTGGGAAGCACAGTGTTCTGGCAGTGGAAGAAAATCCTGTGCAAAGCAAAATCTGCCATGTTTGATGGTGTAGTTAAGAATCAGTTGCATATCCTACTGACTTTTTAGGTATATCACAGTGTAGGAAACAAAGAGATTAAGGGCTTGTGAAATAATAGCAAAAGCTTGCCAAATAGTGAAGTAGTGAAGCAAAGCAGATTGCTTAGTGTTTTGGATCATGTTGTCATTTCCTGGGAGAACTTTCCACTCTGTGAATTATCCTAGATACATACACATCAGACAATCAAATTCTAGGTTTGACTCCAAGTCTATGAAGCCCTAAACAGTACATACCTTTTGAAACCAAGAATGCCTGCTGCCCTATGTCTCATTAAAGGTCTTAGGATCAGCAGGATTAGGCTTGATGACCATCCTGATATACACTTGAAAGAGAATAAAAGAAATGGAGAACTCTCCCTAAGGAATCCCTTTACCAAAACCATTTATAGTACTTTTACAGTCTTCTTCCAAACCTTTTTCCCTGACTTATGGATGTCTTGATTTTATGAAAGGTTCAAATGCTATAACTTACCTTAAAAGTTCATGTTATAAATTAGCTCTTCATTCATTCAGGATTAACATGGTAGCTCTGTGGTTCACTGATCTCAGTAATATATAGCAATGTAGCACAACAGTTGCAGACAATGCTAAGATTATATCTGTGTATATATGTGTTTTTGACCAATCAGGCCCAACAGCTTGTTAAAATGCTTGGTCAGTTCAAAATACCACAAATACCTTTTGAAAGTGACTTCCAAAAGGGAAACACTCTCAAAATTGAAGTATTATTTGGCTCTTTGAAAAATTAAAGCAATAAATGAAGTTCAGCATTAGAGTTCAATAGGAATAAATACAAAAATTCAAGAAGGTTATGTCAGATTTTAACTTTCCTATCATTATTAATTTAATTTCTAGTCATTATGATAATACCAAGCATTTAGAATGCATTTAGTGTTTATGGAGATTGAATTACTTCTCAAAATTACAATTTTGAATTAATATGCTATTAAAAATGTCACTAGAAAATGCTTTTATTATTCTGCCAGTGAAATAACTGTTCCTTCTTTCTTTCTTATAAATGAAATTTCAGCATTTTTTAATCTTCCTTAGATTTTGAAAACCATAATGTTTCTGTTTAAGAATTCTCCTTATGCTACATTAGTGCCATGTTCTTTGACAGCATAAAAATATGCAAATATAGCCTTTTTAATGGTGATTTTTCATTTTGTTACTGTCATTTAGCTAAAAAACAACTGATGATGTTTCAACTTATCACTTACAACAGTGAAGTTACTGAATTGATATTTATGTTCAGAGCAGATGACACAGAAACAAATATGTTTAAAATACCATCTGCACCATGTTGACTTCCTCCATAAAAACAGAATAGAGTTGTTCAAGTTCAACCTGAGAAGGAAGTTTCTACTTGAGGGAAGAGAATGGCAGGCACATCATTACCTAAGAAAAATGAGTAAATGAGGTTTGCTACATTTGGAGATGGGAAGAGGAGAGGGGAGACAGTTGTGGGGGGTATGCAAAATTTGCAACTTGCTGGGAATCCTTCTATTTTGGAATCAAGAGTGCCTGCTTGGCTTTTGGCTCCCCTTCTTCCAGACTACACACTTGGCTACCTACTTCATAGTCCACCTTTCCTTGCAGTCTCTGCTCAGTATTACACAGCTTCTCCATCTGTTGCATTTGCCAACCTGATGCTTCGGAAACCCCAGAATATTCTGCAGTGAATTATGTGGGAGTGGTGCCTTTCATGGCTGTTTGAACTGAGAGAGGCAGGCAGCTGGGTGGGAGGAAAGTTGGACAGCAGAGCCTTGCTGGAACAACAAACAGTGCCTAGCAAGACTGGCTCTCAAAGGGAGAGCTGATGGCTTATCGCAGGAGTTGCTGGAAAAGGTAATGTAGGAAACTTTCCACCATTCGAAAATTAAGAGAACTCCTGCTAATGGGTCAATGGATAGAGTATTGAGCTGAATGAGATTTTTCTCTTGGTTTGTCCCAGATAAATGATGCTAGGCAACTCAATAAACTCCCCTATGCCTGAAAGTACCTAACTTGGGCATACCCAGATCCAGTCATCATAGGCAAGAAAATGAGGTTTCTTTAGAACCTCCTGCACAAATATCTTGCCAGTTTATCAACATTCATAGATTCCATTAGCAGGCAATAAAAATTATACTAATAGTTAACATTAATTGAGCACTTACTCTTTGACATAATTAGGTGCTTTACATGCTATGCTGAATAATTTCCACTTGCCCTCAGAGCCATTCTCCACATGGCCTCACCCTGCTCTGTGCTCCTCTCTGCCCTGGGAGGTTGACCACTCTGGACTGCATCTTTAGGTTCCCTTACCCTGTAACTTCTGGTTGAGTTCAATTATATGCAACTCATTTCAAGTAATTTATTGGAGGAAGAAAAATGAGGTAGGGACACTCTTCCCTCTCTGCCCTGTCACAGTAGGTGGCCTGTCTCCTATCAGAAACCCTAGTCACTCTTCCCCCTGAGGCCTAGTGGAGGTACTGTTCTGCGTCATTATCCCTTATACTTTCCTTTAACCTGGCTTTCACCCCTGTAAATATCCCCTTATTAAGCTCTTCTTAATCATCCTAACTTGTATGTGCCATTTGCTCTACTAAATAGGTATCCTTAGTAGGTGTTATAGCTTGAATGTGAGTGTGACAATTCAGGAAGGCTGAGGTGCAATGAATGGGTCATCAAAGTCTTGACCCAATCAGTGAGTAGGCTGGTAGGGTGTGGCTGGAGCAGGTGGGTCATTGGGGGGGTGACTTTGGGGTATATATTCTGTTTCTGGCATGGAGTTTCTTTCTCTGCTCTACTTCCTGATGTGATGCCTTGAGCACCCTGCTCCCCGGAGCAGTGCCTACCACGCTGCTCAGCCTCACCTTGGGCCCTGAAGAAAGGAGCCAGCCTTCCATGGACTGGGACATCTGAAACCATGACCTCCTAAACAAACCACTTTCCTCCTAAAATTGTTCTTGTCAGGTCCCTGGGTCACCGCAGCAAAAAAGCTGACTAAAACAGTAGGTGAGGAAGCTATGAATTAAAATTGGTTTAGAACTTGTTCCTAGTCATGTATCTAATAAATACATTGGCCAAAGCATAAACACACTTTTCTAACTCTGAACAACCACCCAATATTTCCAAGATAATCAATTCAAACTTTATAATATTTATTGTGTTAGTCTGTCTCCTGTCTTTAATCATTGTAAAGCCCATACTCTTAAACTATTGCAATTATATCATATTAAGGGAGATTTACTTAGCTTTATACAACAAAAACAATTGAAGTTTCATGTAAGACAAAAAGAAAAAGGAATCTAAGGTTGTGGTAGGCAGCCTCAGCCCCATGATCCCTACTTCCTGAGATTCACACTTTGTGCAACCTCCTTCCCTTGAGTGTTGGTCACATGTACTGACTTCTAGTGAATAAAATGTCATAAGTGATGGAATATCACTTCCAAGATTAAGCTAAAAAAAATGTTTTCACTATTGGATGCTTGTGCACTCTCTCTCTCTCACTCTCTCTCTCTTTCTCTTTCGTGCCAGTTTTTGTGGATGTCAGGTTCTTGTCCTCTCAAAGTTGGAGTCAACTGTGGGACATCGAGAGGCAAGCAAGTGAAGCAGACAGATTTTATATAAGAAAGGATAGCAAGAAAAAAGCTTTTCCAGGAGACCGGAGGCTCGGAACAGATGTGACTTGCCTTTCTTAGAGTCTTTTAAGATTCTCGCTCTCCTTGATTAATCATTTCCTTCCCTCCCCTACCCCCATGCTTAGGAGTATAAGAATGGAAGTTCTAGTCTGATCTAGTCTTTTGTCCTGGGCCCAAGAGAATCTTCATCAGCAGTTGGGAAGTCACCATCTGGACCTTGTTAGAGAAGGGAGATGCTGATACGCACCTCTTCTTACTCAGGGCAGTGGATGCTCTTTGCCCTCTCAGAAAAATGACAGTCAGCTAATTTCCTCCTACGGACCTGCATCATTCTGCCTGCACTGGCTGCCTAGCTTTTTCTGTCTCATCTCTCTTTCTCATTCCCATTCTTGTATCACTTTCTCAAAGGACAGCCAGTCACTCTGTCATGAGAAAGCCCTATGAACAGATCCATGCAGTAAGAAACTGAAGACTTCCAATAGTCACACGAATGAGTTTCAAAGTGGCTCTTTACCCAATGGCCCTTCAGATGTCTGCACTCTCGGCCAAAACCTTGATGACAGGCTGTGAGAACTTTCACCCAGAACCTCTCAGCTAAGGGGCTGCCAGATTCTAGACTCACCAAGATTAAGGGTTTATAAATATTTGTTGTTGTTTTCAGCTACTAAGTTTTAGGATAATGTTTAAGCAACCACTCTTATAGATTTTGATTATCAGAGATCTGTGAAGGGATTCTGAGTCTCGTGAGCTAGAGTGTGGCAATGAAGCAGCAACCATTTTGCAGCACACACGTGTCATTGCTAATCTGCTGGACTCACTGGCATAAGCAGCAGGCAGGCTGGCAACTGCTCCGTCCTCCGGATCTTCCCCATCAGCTTCTCTGATACCTGTGCTTGGTGTGTATATTTAACTCACATCTTTAGAGAAATCGTCTAATCAGACCCTCAATTGCATAAGGTCAAATCCTTTCTGTTTCAATCATTCAAGAAAGGGTTTAAGAAAAAGCCTAGGAAAGTCAAGAGCCAGAGTAGTCAACCTAAGGACTTAGTTGAACCTCTCTCTCTCTGGCTCTACCATAAACCAATGAAGGTCCACCAGCTTCCTTTCTCAGGTCTCCTAATCCAAAATTTCATTGCACCTCGTGAGCAATTAGCTGGGGGTTTGGAGTACTACATCATGAAAAATATATAGGGATACTATTTCCAAAGAGAAGAGCAAGGTCAATAGCACAATGGGCCTCTGTGGCTTTCCTGAAGGGCTCTCTGCCTCCATTCTCTTGCCTGATTTATTCTACCCTTTGGGATCATAATTTCCTGCCAAGTACTCAGGACTCATCTCAATGTGGTCAAAAGTATCATTTGAAGTTCAGATGATTCACTAATGTGGTACACAATCCAAACTTAATGGCACAAATCACTTTGAAACTCCATAAATTCACATATCATGATTTATGATATTTATTAATTTGTCCTTTTATTATAATGACTTAAACATATCACACAGTTGTCTTTTTTTTTTTTTTTTTGTACCAGAGATTGAACCCAGGGGCACTTAACCACTGAGTCACACCCCCAGCACTTTTTATTTTTTTATTATTTTGAGACAGGGCCTCGCTAAGTTGCTGTGGCTGGCTTTGAAATCTGGATCCTCCTACCTCAGCCTCCCAAGCTGCTGGGATAACAGGCATGTGCCACCACACCCAACAATGTTATCTTGTTTTAGTCCATGGTATTCACTGTCACCACACTTTGGTCGGGATACCTAAGAAGAAAAACTCCCTGAAGATGTTTCCTGACAGAAAGAATCTAACTTTTCCCTGTAAGTAGAGTCTCATCTTTTTGCTACCAATACTGTTCATTTCACTCAGTAAATTACTACCTGATACGAAGTTATAATACCCTAATAATGATTTTTCCAAATAAGGGCAAGTATGGTTATAATAATGAGGAAGTGTTAAACATACTTCTGCATCACTGAATTTCTTTTGTTTAACTAAAGTCACTAAATAGACAAATGGGAATACTATACTTGCCTAAATGTGTTCAACGGCCTCATGAAGTTGTGCTAAAAGAAGGTGCACTATTATTGTACTTTGCTTCACATTTGATAGAGATCTCATAAGCATTTTAAATTAGAAAAATAAAAAGATCTGACAATTGGAGTGATGTATCTCAGTTTTTTGGGTGTGCATGAGAATCATCCAATAAACTTGCTTTCATCAAAGTCCTGAATCCTAATTTCATAAATTCAGATTCAGCTGATACAAGATAGATCTGGGAATTTAAATATTTAATAAGCACTCCTAGTAAGTATGATAAAGAACATCTGCCTGTCCACACCTTATAAAATTGTTTAAAAACTTAAGCCAACTCAGAACTTAAACCAATCAGTTCTTAACTGAATGAACACAAAAACCCCATAACTTACGTGACCCCCAACCACATCACCAAGCCATCTTGCAACCCCAAAGGAATTACTTCTGACCTGGAGTCTTGCAGTGCAAAAAGGTGAGTGAAACAAAAGTTCACCAAGCAAAGGAAACTCCAGGAGGAGAAAAGGTCAGCAAAGTCCGAATGCCCCTCAGCCTGGGTCTCTGAGCATCTTCACTACAAGTCATGGGAAGTGCAAAGACATCCAAGGAAAAGTGTTCTAAATGCTGGTTAAATGAGGGGGAAAAATATTTTGTTTGGAGAAACTGTTACTGCTTAAAATGTTTGGAAAATCAGCCTGTAATAGCATTCTTTTATGGTACCAACTCCACAGATTTGGTTGTTATCAAACAACTTCCCTCAAGACCTACAGCCCTGTTGCCTTTGCTATGTGTCAGGCACAATTTAACCTTCATTATGTTCTCAGCAGAGATATTTATAGAAGATTCTGTGATCATTAGGCATTGCTTCCTTTCTTTGTTCTTCCACAGTCACAAATACCAGGTGCCTAAAATTTTTAAAAATTAAAAGCCTGCAGTTAGTGCAAGGACCCTATCTGTTTTATTCAAGTACACCCTGAGGGTGAGGGGCTTTTGATGGCTGTATAGGTCCAGAGAATGGAGTGACGGGGAATGCTAAAATGGAGCTGATTACACTGACCAGGGTATCTGGGCAAGGGCAAAGGGCAACTCAGGGATCCAGGTGAGGGGCTAAAGACAAGATAGGGATGTGATCAGGGGCTAGATCAGGGACCAAAGACTCCACACTGAGTAAACAGGGCATTGGGTCATTGGGTGAAGTATAAATCTTTTATCAGAAAGGAAAAAAAAATGAATGAGTAGTTATATAGTCAGAAAGTCAACGTCCAAAGGAGTCAAAAAGAAAGGAAGACAAAAATAAAACCTTCTATACCAGTCAGCTGCTCAAATCAGGAACCAGAATAAGAGAGTCTATGGTCTTTCTGTTCATTTTGGCAAAACGTCCCAGTGAGGTCTTTGTATTATTGACTTCACAATCATCCAGGGCATTGGTTAAAAAGGTGTATTTATTTCACTCTTCCAAGAAGTATTGAATGAAACTTTCTAAGGATGGGGCTAAACTCCCGCAGCTGGTTCTATGTTCATCCACTATATCTGGAGCCCCACTATGTAAGTGGCTCTTCTAATGACTATTCAACTCGCCTCTCTCATCCCCTTTTCTCATTTAATGCACTTAGATGTTAGTGTCTTTGTCTTGGGACTCTTGTCTATTTTCTTTTTAAAGTTGTTATTTGCTCTAGCAGTGGTGGTTCTCAAGGGACTATAGAATGTTCACTAAATGTCTCTATAGCTCCAAAATTATAGGACAAAACATTATAGGTATCTAGGAGCACAAATCCTCAGGGGGGGAAAAAACACTTACCTGAGACAATTCCAAGGAATAAAACTTTCTTACAATGGTAGTGAGGTATTATGACATTGGTCTCTTGGATCAATGCCTCAGCTTTCCTCTAATGAGCTCTAAACTGTTCCACTAGCATAGCTGTAAAAGTAAGACAAAAGAAAATAAATACAAAGTCACTTGAAGTGGGTATTAGCCACTAGAAAAGGGAAGAATAGAATCCTGTTCTCCTTCCCTAGAATAGAATCCTAACCCTCCTAGAATATTGCTGCTATCTATTCAAAATCAAGTATGGAATATCAAATAAAGACACTCAATGGAATACGCCTATGTCTTAGTCAGCTTTTGCATTGCAGTGACCTAAATACCTGACAAGAATAACTTCAAAAATGGAAAGTTTGGGGCTCACAGTTTCAGAGGTCCCAGTCTATAGATAGCTGACTCTGTTGATCTGGGTCCAAGTTGAGGCAGCACATCATGGTAGAAGGGCCCAGAGAGGAAAGCTACTCAGTTTAGGCAGGGTCAAGAAACAGAAAGGGGAGACTGGAACACTGACTCAGCAGTAACAGTGCTTGCCTGGCATGCGCTAGCATGCAAGTTCGAACCCCAGCACCACGTACACAATGAAACTTTGGAGCAATGAAAGTCACACGAAAAATTAAAATAAAATTGATTCTCTCTCTCTCTCTCTCTCTTTCTCTCTCTCACTGTTCCTCTCTAAAAAAATAAAAGAAGAAGAAGAAGAAGAAATGGGTGGGAGAAATGCAGGGCAGGTGCACCCTTCCAGGGAACACTAGTAACCCCCTCCTCCAGCCATTCCCCACCTGCCTATAGTTACCACTCAGTCAGTCCATTGAAATGATGACTGATTAGGTTCTGAGTCACATAATTCAATCATTTCACTTTTGAATATTCCTGCATTAACAGAAGCTTTTGGGGGACACATCATATTCAAAGCATAACACCCAACACTTTTTGTAATTTCAATAGAAAATGAGACCTGCAGCAATACAGATAACAAAGTAATATTTACTATCTATACAGAGTTCATCTACTGGAAGAAAATGACAAATAAATACACTCATGTGCAAAAGATGATGTGAAAGAAGGGAGAGAATTAGTACCTACAGTTTTCCCAAAAGTTGCTTTGTCAAGCAATGATAAAATTCCCAAATCCCACGTACTGTCCTAACTTATGCACACATAGCCCCTAGCAAGAATAGTAGCCAAGTCACATGCTATCATGAAAGCCAAGGACAATTACTGGAAAACACCATTAACCCCTACTTCCCTCTCTTTTTCACCCTTCCCCCACACGGGTGTCTTTTGATTCCTGTCCTGGAGTAAACAAAACTGTATATTGTACATTCCACCAATGAAGAATTTAACACTTTAGCTCAAAAATCGTGGAGAACTAGGAGTACTTTCAAGTTAAAATAACCTTGTAAGTTTTATAATTCTGTCATTCTTTAAGGAGTTCCTATTAAGTCTTAAATGCTTCAGAGATTAAAAGGGTATATTAATGTTATTAGAGACTTGAGATAAAATGCCATGCCTTGCAGGGTATCTTTGCACTTAATGAAAACATTTTCATCACATTCTGAGTCTATTATGCCAGATCTTCATTTCATAAGTTGTAAGATAATCTTATTTTAATTAGAGGAGATATACCAAGTATATTAGAGTAATACAGTTAAATATATTCATCAACTTTCTTCTTGTCAGTTAAAATGCCTCCTCCAGAGTTTGTTATTCCAATGTGCTGTCACAGGTGTAAGTAAAATTATGTATGTAAATTCTGAACGACTTCTAGAGCCTTACATGACTAGCTGATTGCTTTCTAAGAAGGGTCTTATACAAGTCTATGTAAGGATAGCATTGTCTAGTATGGTAGCCATGTTAGCCAATATACTTGAGATATGACAGGATTGATTTGATATGGTTAGGAGAAAGGGGGAAGGAGGAGAGAGAAAAATGGGGGGGAACATGAACTGAAATCAAATCCCATGAATGTACTAATTTGTTAAGCTGAACTCAACTA
Organism: Aplodontia rufa; assembly: GCA_004027875.1. NCBI lineage: Eukaryota > Metazoa > Chordata > Mammalia > Rodentia > Aplodontiidae > Aplodontia > Aplodontia rufa. The sequence goes on along the minus strand of PVKS010000065.1, from coordinate 122,902 downwards.
TTATATATAGCTATAATGCTCTAATAAAAAAAGAAGCATGTTATAAGCATGAAATCCACACTGAATTTCAAGTATATCAATAATGCATCAATTAATTACATATTGAAAGAATTACGTATTGGTTATTTGGGTGAACTAAAACATTGTTAAAATTAATTTTCTCTATTGTTCTTTACTTTATAAAATATGGCAATAGGTTTGGCATACAATATACATGGCAGCTCTGCTGGATGCTGCTGTTCTATATGATCTAACCAACATATAATGTCAAAGTTTTATCATCTGTGGAATATTTTCCATGTTGCAAGCAAAAATGTAGGTATTAAAATAATAAAAAATTGGCTCCTCCTAAATTCTAAATGAATTCAAGATTATCTTTCCCCACTATTCCCTCAGTTAAATGAAAGAATGGAGCTGATCTTAATGGCAGCCCAAACATAGGTCTGTGGCTACAGGAGGAAACTGGACATTACCTTCCCAAATGAGACACAGAACCTGTAGTTCTTAGGCGTGAATGGTGAGATAAAGCCAGAAGTATCTTGCAAGAGACTAATCTTTAAGAGTAATCACACTCATGATCTTTACATTCAAGAGGGCCAGGGGAAGAGCCACATTCCGTCTTGTGGTTTTGAAGTTCTTGAAGAGTAAGGATGTGAAAAGACACATATATGGCTGGGAAAAGGTTTTAAAACAAACAAATACCTCTGGAGACTGCACTAAAACACCTTGCTGCGAGTCCAGGAAAATTGTGAGCGCCAATGAAACAAGCCACAAACAAAAGACAAATGCCAAATTGATAATGAAAAAGGCCAGACAAATATTTTTAAATGTAGAACTTGATACTTTCAAAGAAAAGGAAATTAGAGCAGGCTAGAGAAAAACCAAAAACAAATGGTCCGTGCAAAAATCAATAGAGCACCTCACGAGAGACTCCAAAGCAAGAAACACAAACCCCTTTAAGTACAACAAAGTCAGGAAGCCAGCTTCAAAATGCAAAGGTCACCCAGGGTGAAGAGGTGATGGCAGGAGAATCAATGAATTATTTGCTGCAATCTTCACTGAAGAAGACTTTAGAAACAGTCTTGCTTCCATCTTGCTTTAAAGCAGACAGGTCAAAGGTATTAGAACAAACTGGAAAATACAGGCTCCTCCTAGACCTAACTGACAAAATAAATGTAAATAAAAATCGCCAGGACTGGATGGCATCCACCCAAGACTTCTAAAGGAACTCAAGAGTGAAATATGGAACTGCTGACCAAAACACATAACCTGTTGTTATTAACCACCACTTTGTAAGAAGAATGTCAGACTGCCAGTGTGACTCACATACATGGGAAGGACTCCAGAGCAGATTCTGGAAACAAAATTTTTAGTTTGATTTTTTTCAAACAAGAACTACGTTTTAATTTTTTAAATTTATTTAATTTGTTTTTAAACTGATATATAAGAACATAAAAATTGTTGTGTGTGGATATATATACATATATATATATATATACATATATATATATATATATATATATTACCATGTGATGTTTTGATAAACATATGCATTCTGCAATGTTTAAATCAGGATTGACTTGTCTATCTCCTCAAACATTTATCATTTCTTTATAGCAGAAACATTCAAAATCTATTCTTCTAGCTTTTTGAAATATGAAACACTTATCACTAACTGTAGCCATTCTACTGTGCAACAGTAAACCAGAACTTCTTACTCCTACCTAACTCTAACTCAGCACCCATTAATCAATCTGTACCTATCCCTCCAAGTTCCTTACTCTCTTGAGCCTTTGGTCCTCAGCAGTCTACTCTCAACTTCTATGAGATTATCCTTTTTTTATATTCAACATAAGTGAGACAATATGGTACTTATATTTTTATATCTGATTTATTTCACTTAACCTAATGATTTCCTGCTCCACCCTTATTGTTACAAACAGCACTATTATTCACCATAATCAAGTGGTATTCATCCCCGAGATGCAAAGATGGTTCAATATGTGCAAATCAATAAACATGATAGAACACCTCAGCAGAAAGGACAAAAATCATATGATCAGATAAACAGATGCAGAAAACACATTTGGTAAAATTCAATATTTCTTCATAATAAAAATGTTAAGCAAATTAGGAATAGAAAGGACACACCTTAACATAATAAAAATCATATATCACAAGCAAATAACTAGCAAAACAATGAACTGGATAGAAAGCTGAAAACTTTCTCTCTAAAATCTGAAAGAAGACAGGATGCCCACCTTTACCGTTTTCATTCAATGTATTGTTGAAGGTCTTAGCACAATCAGATGAGAAAAAGAAATAAAAGGGGGCTGGAGTGGTGGCTCAGCAGTTACAGCACTTGCTTGGCATGTGCAAGGACATGGGTTCAAACCCCAGCACCAGGTACACAATGAAATGTCAGAGCAATGAAAGCAATGTGAAAAACTAAATAAAATTGATTCTCTCTTTCTCTCTCTCTCTCTCTCACTGTCCCTCTCTTTAAAAAAAGAAAGAAAGGGCATCCAAAATGGAAAAGAGGAAGACAAATTATTATTTGCAGATGATATGATTGTTATATAGAGCAGACCCCAAAAAGTCCATCAGAAAATTATTCTAATAAATGAATTCAGCAACATTGCAGGATACAAATCAATTACTATATGCCAAATGTGAATTATCTGAGAGAGAAATTGAAAGAGCTATGTTTACAGTAGCTATCCAAAAAATGGAACAGAAAAACACCCTGGACATAAATTGAATCTGAGAGGTAAAATTTATTTATCATGAAAACCATAAATAATGATGAAAGAAATTGAAAAGTATGCAAAAAATGAAAAGACATCCCATATTCATTGATTGGAAGAATCAATATTAAAATGTCTACAGTATCCAAAGTGATCTATAGGTTTGATACAATCCCCATCCAAAAATTAATGACATTCTTTACAGAACTAGAAAAAAATTCCTAAAATTTTCATGGACCTCCCCACCACCTCCAAGAAAACCCAAACCCAAATAGCCAAAATTATCTTGAGGAATAAGAATAAAGCAGGAGATAATATACACTAACATATCAAATATATTACAAAGTTATAGTAATAAAAATGGCATTGTATTGGCATAAAAAGAGACATATGGACCAATGAGACAGAATAGAGAGCCTAGAAGTAGACCCAGACACTTATTCAACTTATTTTCAACAAAGGTACTAAGAATACATAGTAGAGAAAGGACATATTTCATTACATAGTGCTGGGAAAATTGAATGTCCATATATAGAAAAATAAAATTAGACCCCTCTCTCTCTCACGAGTTACAAAAATGAACTCAAAATGTTTGAGGCTTAAATGTAAGATCTGAAACTATGAAATTATAAGAACAAATCATAGGGCAAATATTTTAAGATATTGGAATAAGCATGGATTTTCTGGATGATAATCCAAAAGCACAGGAAACAAAAACAAAAACAGACAAATTAGTTTATAAAAACTAAAAAGCTTCTACAAAGCAAAGTCAGAAAACAGTGAACTAACAACCTAAAGAATGGAAGAAAATGTTTGCAACCTATTTATCTGACAAGGGATTACTATCTAGAATACATAGGAATTTCAGAAACTCAATTGCAAAACAATAAACCAATTGAAAAATGGTTTAAAAATGGTTCTAAACAGCCATTTCTGAAAAGACATACTAGTGGTCCACAGATTTATGAAAGAAATGTTCAATACCATTAATCATGCAGGAAATGCAAATCAAAACCATGATATATTACCTCACCCCAGAAAAAATGTCTATTATTAAAAAGACAAAAGATAACAAGTGATAGTGGAAATGTGGAGAAAAGGGAACTCTTATACATTGTTGGTAGGAAAGTAAATTAGCACAGCCGTTATGCAAAACAGCATGGAGGGTTCTCAAAAAATGTAAAGAAAAACTACCATATGATCCACCAGCCCCACTACCAGGTATATATATATCCAAAGAAAACGAAATGAATATGTCAAATAGACATCTCCTTTCCCACGTTTATTGCGGACTCTTCACAGGATCTAAGAAATGGAAACTACACGTTCACCAACTGATGAATGGATAAAAACATTATGGTACATATGCACAGTGGAATGCTGTGTTTGCCCAGTCTGATTTCTAATTTTATAAGATGATGGCATCTGCGGCAAGGCTAAAGATCCAATACTCCCGGGAGTTATGGCTTACAGGGCTTAAGAGGGGCAGTCTTGGCTAATGACCTATGAAGGACACTTCTAAATGACATGGGACACTTGGCCCAAAATACAAAGAAACTTGAATTTTTTTTTTTGCGTTGTTTTGCTTTCTTTTTTTTTTTTTAAGAATTTGTATCTGTTATCACACCAAAGTATTTATGGATGAAGTTTGTGGCTTGCAGGGTTTGTTTTTAAATATTCCAGAAGAAAAGAAGAAAAATGGCAGATATAATAAAAAAGAAAGCAGCTGTTGGTAAGATAGATACACAATAATTTATTATCCTTGTCTTTATACTTTTATGTATTTGAAAATCTCCATAATAAAGGAAAAGTTAATCAAGAAAGGAATATAGAAATATAAAAGCACATCTCCAATGGGAAACAAATGAATCATATTCATTTGGACTTTTAGAAGCACTTTGAAAAAAATCTATACTAAATTGTAGGCATATGCAAACACACACACAAGTGGGTTTGTGGGGGGGGTTGTTTTTTTTTTTGCATTTTGTTTTTCAGGTACAAAGAAAGTTTTTCTCACAGAATGGGAATAGCCATAGAGACAAGGGGAAAGGAAAAAGACAAGTGAGAATTTCTCTGAATGGTGAAGAATAGTGATGTTCCTAAAGAAACAGTTTATGTAGAATCTTAGAGGGGGGGGCAGGGAGAGACCAAATGGTGATTGAAGATCATTTCTGTGGCGTTTTCCAATCTTATAGGGAAATAATGACCTCCCTAAACATTCCATCCAATCTGGCTTAAGCAGACAAATAATTGATAAAGGATCTTGCAAGCATGCCAATATTAAAGAATTAATTTAGAAAAGAGTGATGTGGAAATCTATGTACAAGAACTGAAATCTTATCAATTACCAAAATTCTAGAAAAGTGTTTAGAAGTAATTATGAAGCATTCCTCCTAAATGGGCTTATTTTACATCTGTGGCTAAAGAAAAACACAAGGTTGGTGATCCCTGGCAAGATGATCTAGAGATAAAAACATTTCCAAAACTAGATATTTCTAAGGCAACAAGAGTGCGCTTTTTTCCTGGACAGTATAACTAAACTGAATGAAATGTAGACGATATTGACAATCATTAATGGGACTGAGTAGACCATCAAAATAACTCAAACAATTAAAACTTCTCAGCTTAGAAACGCAAAACTTGAGTAACACAGTATGATCAATGTTTATCAAATGAAAAATATGTAGAATGACTGAACATGGCTTTATTCATCAGTTCTTGAAATTAAGGGTTATTCTTTACAATGGTATGGCTTTAGTTCTCTTACTAAACAGTAAGAGTGAACATTGCCCCCACGAAAGAATCAAAACTGAAACTAAAAATGATGAAATTACAACTTCAGACAAATTTAGGACCAAGTTACTGATGATCACTGATGGAAACTTAGAAAACAAATCCACTTTTTTTCTTATTCTTAGTAAATAAGAAATTGAGAAGAACAAATAATAATAATAAGCCTAATGTGGAGGGGCACACCTGTAATCCAGTAACTCAAGAGACTGAGGCAGGAGGATCACAAGTTTAAGGCCAGCCTCAGCAATGTAGCAAGGCCCAAAGCAACTTGGTGAGACCCTGTCTCAAAAAAAAAAAAAAAAAAAAAAAAAAAAAAAAAAAAAAAAAAAAAAAAAAACTAAAAAGCCCAGGGCTATAGCTTAGTGTTAAAATGCCCCTGGGTCCTGGGTTTAATCCCCTGTACAAAAAAAAAAAGAAGTGCAACTTTACTGCGGTACCTCTTGGCACCATCTGTGTTCCACAGCAGATTACGAAGACAACCGTACAAATTCTGTTAGATTATCTTCATCCCGATGCTTTGGTGTCGCTCTTCTTCTTCATTATAATTTATTTCACATTAAATAATGTCCCCATCTTTCTGTTATATCATTCAATAGCAATCCATAATTTTAGTAATTATGAAGAAACTGTAGACTACAATTCATGTGCATAAAAGTACCCACTAAAATTTGTAAATACAAAAAGTTTTTAATTCAGCAGTGTTCAGAAATTAGTATTAGTAAACTATTCTTTTGCTTTTCCTTAAACACTTTACTAATTTTATAAACATTAGTTAACTAAATTCTTTACTCATTCGTAAAAGTAGAATGTCTTCCTGTAAGAGATTATTATTTCAATGTGTTACTAATGGCACTGTCTTCTAAATCCCAAAAGACTGAGTAAGATAGATAACCCATTTTACCAAATAACCAAGAAGTGTAATTTCACACTCAGGGAAGTTAATGTAAAATAAAGATTAGATCACAAAAGGAATGCTGTCTGTCAAGATATCTGCTTCTTTTACCTTCTTCTAGAATCTTCATAATGCCTCCCAATTCTGTTATAATCTGTATTTAAAAATTAATCTCTAAATTCTAAGAGTAAATATTTTCATGCTATATTTGAAAAGAAGGCATAATTTCTTAATCTCTTTCAACTTGTTCATAGGTTTCTCTTATTTTAGACACCTGAAACTTTCATTCATGAATTTGTAAATTACAAAGCCAAATACGAGATTGAAGTGAAAATTCCTGTTTCCTGCAGCAGATGGTAGTCAGGGTTTTATTTCTTGCCCCATGACAGGTGAAGGCAGTCTGGTACCCAGGGCAGCCGCACAAGTCCAGTTGGCCAGAGTGGACCTGACAATGCTTCCAACTCAATCTCTTTACTGCCATGTAGCTCTTTGATAAATAGAAAAATTACAATAACCTCATCATATTAACCCTGTCTAATAATCACATTTGCCTACATGGTGTTCTAAGAAAATAATTATTCAGTTAAAAACAGCTTATTAACTAAAATGTTAATAGCAGTGACTTCTGGTTAGTAGTTTTATTGGTAATTTTATTCTAATGTCTTTAATGCAGATTAATTGATTTGTATCTGGAAAAGCATCAAGAGTATTTTCAAATAGATATCACAAATCCCATTAATGTAACCTGGAAGGAATATTTAGTGTTAATAATATCTCATTGGCAAAAAAGTTTTCAAGTCTAGTGTCTTATGTAATGACTTCCCATTTCCTCTAAAATAGAAAATGTACTTGATTTCCATCCATGTGGAAGGTGAGTCAAAATCCTTTATATGATAAACAGACTAAAAATTTTTGTGGGGCTCCATTTTAATTTTTTTTACTCAGAAATTTGTTGAACAATCAAACAAGCTTCTAATGAAATAATATAATATATATAAATTTTGAAAATTAGATTTACCCCCAAGAGCCCCTCCCCAATTACCCACCCTTATCCCTCCCCCACCTCCTTCCCAATACATCTCTACAAATGCCTTAGGTTGTATGACATTACACCTTATCCAGATTTAAAACATGAGAATACACCTCCTTTCTCAATGGCCAGGGTTTAGCTCCAGCCTCTATAGGTGAGTGAAGATATTCAACCCTTGGTTCTCTGGGTTATGCTGATTTCACTCAGCTTAATTTCTTCCATAGCCATCCATTAACCTCCAAAGGCTGCAATATCGTTGTTTCTAATTGCTGAGTAGAACTCCATGGTATATATTTACCACAGTTTTTGGATCCATTCATCCAGTAAGGGACATCTGGGTTGTTTCCATAGTTTAGCTATTGTAAATTGAGCTGCTATGAACATTGATTTCACTGTGTCACTGCAGTGTGCTGATTCTAAATCCCCTGGAAAAAAGACCAAGAGTGGAATAGCAGGATCATATGTGGGCTCATCCCTAGTTTTTTGAGGATTCTCCACATTGCTTTCCAGAGGGGCTGTACCAGTCTGCAGTACCACCAACAGTGTGTTAGTGTGCCTATATCTCCACAACCCCTCCAGCATCTATTGTTGTTTATTTTCTTCATTTTTGCCAATCTGACTGGCATGAGCTGATATCTTAATGTAGTTTTCATTTGCATTTCTCTGATTACTAGTGATTTAGAGCACTTTCTCATCAGCACTACCTACCATGCCTTATATCTGAGAGAAAGAGACTTAGAGATGGACTATCATGGCACAAAGAGAAAATCCTTAAATCACTATCCAGGTGACTCTGGTATATTCTGAATCACAAGAGGGGCTTGACGTTTTGGAGCAAAATGTCACAAAATCTCTGAACAGGAATTTTAGAATTTGCAGGGTCCACATACAATGTGTGTGTGTGTGTGTGTGTGTGTGTGTGTGTGTATCTTCTAGGGAACTAAGTGGGAATGTAACATCACCCCACTCGCTTAAGGAATCTCAATCCGTCGTTCCCCAAATAGCACAAGGTATAGACTCAGCAAAAGGGCCCAAGAATTATATCACACATTGTTTATGGCTGAGTGAGCTTACAGAGTGCTGGTATATGCTGAGCACACAGCTATTTGTCATGAAGCCATCAATCAAATTCAGTTGATAATAGAAATCCCTAAATAAATGAATTACAGAAATCAATGAGTCTGCTATTCTTTCAGAGTTTAAAATCACTGAAAAATTTACCATGGATTTAGGAGGCAATTAAATAGTGGGGCATCAATATTCCCTTATTCATTTCTCAGCTCATTCAGGCCTAACTGCTCTGTTTATCAGAGACCCAAAGAGACTGAAAAAGACAGACTCTACTGGGTCATCCCAAGAATAAAGGGAATGAAGGGGAATGAAAGTCATGGGCAAATTGTTACCTATTCCATGTGCTCCTCACTACAAAATAAATGGGAGTTTCTTGGGGCCTATCCAATCACATCTACCAATCTAGACCCAGATCTCACTTGCCTATTATCACAATTAGTAAGGCCAGATGGAAAGCAAAATAAAAACCCATGGGCAATCAAAACCTCGCACATTTGCTGTGAAGTTTCACTTCACTTTTCCCCTCATGTTACTAAGAGTAACAATGACTTTTGTAAGTCTCATCATTTTTCTTTGTTCCATTCCAAAGCACTATTACCCTTGCCTAAATTCCCAAATGACACTCAGTAAAGTCTAGAAACAAAAGGCACAGATAAGTATAAATTCAATAGTATGCACTGACATGAGTTGGCTCAATACATCTGTAGGGAGATGGCCTAGGCTAGCAAATGCAGTCCTATACGGTGTTGAAGGGGAACTCATGCACCTAGAAAATGAAGCTTAATTTCTTGCATTGTTAACAACGCTGTTGTGTAACACCACGATGGCAGCGTGTAAGGGCTGACTCCTATGTGCCTGGCACAGTGTTGGGTGATGAAACACAAAGAACCAAGAATGAGGTTTTTTTCCCCCACGCTGGTGGGAATGAAAAGACATAAACCAATCATTTTCATGCAGTGTGCAAAGCAGGATATTGTGTAAGATACAGCATCGGTAACTTTTTAAGGCATATGAGCCCAGAAAGGGGTCCAAAGAAAGGACAATCTGAGTATTGATAGCTGAGATGCCTTTGAAGAATAAATTAAATTTAGCCATCATTCACGTAAAGGCACGTGCAAAGCTAGAGGGAATAAAATAGTCCAGTATGTTGGAAACTAAATAATTTTGTGTGGCTGGAGGCTAAAGTGTGCAATAACAAGAGTGCCCGTACTCTAAGAGTTTATGTGCTATCTACCCATCCACTGAATGGGGGCTATTTACAGAGATGAGTCTGTTGAGTTCCCCGACTTGCGCAATTTTAGTACAAATTGAAGTTCTGATTATAACCCTGTGTTTTTCTTGTGTGTCATTCCTATCATTAGCAGCTATGTTGCACTACTGACTTCCAGTTATGCTCCATCACAACCTCTGTTCACCTTGCTTGAAAACACTAGAAAGGAAAACTGACACTGAAGGATTCAATGCATTTTTACAGAAATGCAATTACTAACAGGGCTTTATTGCTGAAAACACAAATGCAGTTCTTTTCTTGCTTATCCTTATCTATCATCCTCCTTGTCTCTCCAGTCAAAGATGCATTTTTTAGTATGCACCAAAAAATACAGGTTTGTCTTTTTGAATACCGTTTGATTATAGGGATTGTGTGGTATTTATAACTGCTCCTAGTTAGCTAGAAGAGAGGCATGCCCACAAGTGATTGATGAACAGAACAATCAATCAATCATCTCTTCTGATTGCTGCATTGAAGGAAAGTGTGCAAACACATGCCATGTAGAGTCAGCCAATTGAAGCAAAGGGAAATATTGCACATTGTCTGCAATTTTAATGACCTAAGAGACTGAGGAATATGAGAAATCATAAACATTGAGTCTTTGCATAAATCCTAACTAAAAATAAAATAATAGTAAGGTGATATGAGTTACAATGTCTTCACAACAGGAAATGAAAAGTTGCTTCAACAGTAAGGAGAATATGTTCTTTCATGTAAGAAGTCAAAATTTCCAAGGCTGATTAATTCAATGGCTCAATAATGACATCTTTTTCATCTTCCCCATCTTCAGATTTTCATTGCAGTTTTCCTCCATTGTTATAATTGGGTGCAGTAGCTTCAAATATCACAAGATCACACAATATCCAAGCACCCAATGGGAAAATTTGGCACACACCTTTTGTTTCAGTCAGGTTTTTGCCACTGTGACCAAAAGACCTGACAAGAACAACACAGAGGATGAAAAGTTTATTTTTGTCTCATGATTTCGGAGCTCACAGTCCACAGGCAGCCGATTCCATTGCTCTCGGCTGGAGGTGAGACAGAATAACATGGCGAAAGGGTGTGGCAGAGGAAAGCAGCTCAGGACATGGCAAATAGGAAATAGACTAAGCTCTGTTCCCCAGGGACAAAACACACCCCAAAGACATGCCCCCTGAGACCCACCTCCTCCATCCCCACCCTAAATGCCTACAGCTATCACCCATTTGATCCATTGCAGTGGATCAATTCACAGATTAGGTTAAGGTTCTCATAACCCAGTCATTTCATCTCTCAACTTTCTTGCATTGTCTCTTACCTGAGCTTTTGGGAGATACCTTCTACCTAAGCCATAATATCTTTCTTACATTTTCTTCCTATCTCTTTGGCCAGAACTGCATCACATACCCAGACTCAACCCATTCGCAGTCTAGGGGATTGGAATTATCGGAATTACTGGCTTTCTCATAGACTAAAAAAAGATCCATCTTCCTGGGGGCCTCCTTTGGAACATGAACAGAACCGGTTCAGAGGCAAGCAATTAGCGGTTGAGGAAGCCCAAGTAAGGTTTGTTGTAAAATAAGCAATCAGCAGGGTCTGTGATAGTCAATCACCTTTTTAACTCCATTTCATTTCACTCATGGAACTTCCAAAGGTTGAAATAAACAACAGATCAAAGAAACTTTCTACGAAAAAGAGGCATGACTGTATTTATTTTTTAAGAGAGAGGATAGTGAGAGAGAGAGAGAGAGAGAATCAATTTTATTTAGCTTTTTATGTGGCCTTTGTTGTTACAACACTTTGTTGTGTACATGGTGCTGGGGTTTGAACCCACATCCTCACACATGTCAGGGAAGTGACATAATTGCTGAGATACTGATCCAGCCCCTGAAATTACTTGGTTTTTTTTTTTTTTAAGAGAGAAGGACAGTGAGAGAGAGAGACAGAGAGAATCAATTTTTATTGAGTTTTTCACATGCCTTTCGTTGCTCTGACACTGAGTTGTGTACATGGGTCCTGGGGTTTGAACCCATGTACTTGCGCATGCCAGGCAAGCTCCTCAAGCCCCAAGCCACTGTTCCAGGTCCCCTGAATTTACTTTTAAGAAAGAAGAAACAGATAAGTAATACTTCAACAAAAATTAAGCACGAGGAAGAAAAACTAGTAGATCTTAAGGCATTTTAAGCACCATGGTCTTTGAATGAAAAAGTATTATGTTCTGTTATTGTGGATTGTGTTTCCAAAACAAATATTACAATTTCAGTGTTGCATCAGATGCAGTAAGTGTAAGTTTCTCCGTGTATTTCTTCTATTGACCGTGAACACTGAAAAGTGATCACACTTAATATAAGAAGCAATAGACTAACAAAAACAGTAAGACTCAACTTTAGCAACAGCCCTTATAATTACATTTGCTATATCTGCAATATCCTTTATCCAGAAACATGCAGGCTTTCACAAAGTCTTTGAGGATAACACTAATTAATTTGTTAATTTATTCAAAAGTTATTTAGGTAGGCAGAATAGTTTAGCTCTAACAACAGTTAATACAGTTTTAAGAAAACTTTCTGGAATTCAGTGCTTGTCACACATTTAGTGTTAATACCATGCTATAGAATTTAAAAGTTTATTAACATAAAGTATTTCAAGCTATACATTTTTAAATTAATCTCAAACTAAATTGAAGATTACACCCATTAAACATACCCTTTCAGAGTTGGATCTGGGGCATAACAATCATGACTGGTTGCCTAGCAACCATGGTACCTGCTCTTAACAGTAAGTTTACCCTAAACACTAATGTAAAATCGGTGATGAATATATATATCCACTTCAAGTCTCTATTTACTAGAAAAAGCACTTTTTCTGTTATTAGTAATTGCATTTTTTTTCTATTCCAGGGTTTTGAATTTCAATGGAATGGTCAGGAAAGTAGTGTACTGGTCATTAATCTACCAACTACTCTCAATGAGCATCCCTAACAAGGATGCCTGATTATTAAAGGACCAATGTCAATTACTGGTGGTCAGAGTTAAAATGAAATTAATATCATATTACTACCTCAAGCCATTTAAAAAAAATAAGTCATGTGGAAAGTATACCTTTGCTTCCATACATTCTAATTTCCAAAAGAATATAGGATTAGACTATGAGTGCCTTGAGGCACTCCCAAGGCTATCCTACTCTTTAAAATGCCTGAGGTATGCCCCACAGTCAAAAAATGTCATCTTTCATCCCCTTTTCTACAGCTGGAGTGCATTGTAACAAATAACCTTTCTAATTCTGCATACATTCCCATGTCTGTGCATTTACATTACCGGAGTCTCTAGTGCCACAATTGCCAAGGAGCTCTCTGAAGCACTGCAGCTGTGCTCTGCCAACTGCGTTTGGCTGCCCAGCTCTTCCTGGGCTCCCAAAGCTGGCAAGCTAATATGCTAATAGAATTCATTAGCCCAGACTTTGACAGACAGTTAAAACAGGACTCCACATCAGCACTCCAGCAAGCACAGCCATTATGCCATTTCAGGAGGCACAGCTAATTCAAAGAAGATGATGACAGGGTTTGCAATCAGGGAACATTAGGGTGTCGGGCAGTGGAGAGGCGGAACATGCTAGGCAGGCAATACTGCCAGCAACTCTGATTTGATTTCTGGCATCGCTGGCGGGCTTGGCTAAAAAAAAAAAAAAAAGGTAATGAGATAAACTGAAATACCGGGCATGGGGACTGGTCTTTGAAGTAATTATCCTCTGGGGTAACAAGGGACAAGATGAAAAAGCTTTCAGGGACAGGCAGTGGGCACCCATGGGACCTAGTTTCCATTACAGCATGACACTCAGTTGAGCAACTCTCTCTCCACTTGGGAGAGCAGAGTACTAAATAGGCTGTCAAAGGGGAGGGGACGCTGGGAAAGAGTTTGTGAAAAGGAATAAAGCTGAAGAAAGATAAAAGCAAGATAGAGAGGTTGTCAGAGACCTGTAAGAGAGCTAGAACTAAAGGAGGTGTTTCTGAATCTGTTAGGAACTATGAGTGCGTGGATTGCAGCAATTAGTCCCTATAGTCAACAAGCTGGGAGGGGGACAGAGAGGAGACATCACAAAGGACACAACAGGCCACAGAAGCCCCAAGAGTAGTGAAATCCCTTAAGATGTTGGTGGAAAACAGATAAACCTGTGGTGCTTCCCCTTTGGAGCACTTGACTCTGTCAGGTTGAGGACCTGAGTGAAATGATTAAGAGAGCACTTTCTGGAAGTGCCGGCCTCTGAGCCTCGGAATCTAATCAGGCTCACCCGGCAATTCTTTATGGAGGAACAGGCCCAAGGCTGCAGTTGAACCAGAAATGAATCATTTCTCATTCTGCAGTGAATACTACTTCTTCTGAATCAAGTTGGAGGTCACTAGCTAAACAAACTGGGAAGCGTGTGTGGTACAAACCAGGAGTTACTCGCCACAAGCCAGGAGGGTTTTCTTTTTTTCTTTATTTCTTGCTACTTTTTTTTTCTCTCTTTCTTTCTTTCTTTTTTTAAATCTTTACAAGGGAAAACATTCCCCAGCTGAAAATAAACACCATACAAGGACTGACAACAGAGAACATGTACAAATCATGTCACCTTTGCCCTGCTTGTTTGAAAAGCAGAATCAGGATCTAATATTTGACTACATTCCTCTACCTACACACACAACTCTATAGTTTCACAGAAGCTGTATCTTTCAGAGGTGTGCTTTTGATTTGTGCACATAACAAAGCCTATCTGGCCTATTTATCAGAGATACTTCTCATGCATTTTCTCCAAAAATCTCCCCTGGATCCTTTCCCTTTTCGTGATTGCATCCCAACCCTTCCTACCATTTCAACTATCTCTTTAGCAGTACACCCTATCTGTTCCTGTAATTTCAACTATTACAGCTATGGAAACCCAGTGATGTATAATCGGCAGGCCCAAATTATCGCTGGCCTGTTAGAAGACACTAATAATGTACGTTGAGCTGGCAAGCCATGTGCTTTGACTCACAGACACCGCCTCAAATTCTACTTGTCTCAAACTCCTCTTTCTATCCTCTTGTTTTCATGAATAACAGAATTATCTCATTCTTCATCAAGTGTGAAACCATGGAATCATCTTCTCTTCCTCTTGCCTCCCACGTCCAATGTGATATAAAATTTGTAGAGTAACTCTCTCATGTCTCTCATATTGATCCCACTTGCCATTCCCACCATACTTTCTAATTTAGGAATCACATTACTAATCAAATATGCAGAAAAATTAATAACTCAAGTGCCCTAATAAGTGTCAGCTAATATTCATAAGTATTTTCAGTATTCTCTTTTTTGAAAGTAAGATAGCAATGTTTATATCTGTTAAGGTTGTTTTGTGGAATATACCACATTCAAATTGTCCTGTTATTATGAGTCTTCCCTAGGATATAAAAGCCAGGATTCTCATAATCAGGTTAGTATGCAAATTCAATTAACTAGAAGAAATAACAGCCACAGTTGATTAGTCCCAATGTTCACCAAAGGGTGCCCTCCAGGGTGCCATCACATGGTCTCTATGCCACCCATACCACTTGAGACTAAAATTAGATTTAAAAGTGACCATTCCCATTTGTTCCTCATTCCTAACATCTCCACTTGGGTTGTAAAGGGAATCCTACTGACTCCCTTGGGCTCC
Source organism: Aplodontia rufa (assembly GCA_004027875.1). NCBI lineage: Eukaryota > Metazoa > Chordata > Mammalia > Rodentia > Aplodontiidae > Aplodontia > Aplodontia rufa. Next base: position 107,450 of record PVKS010000065.1, on the reverse strand, counting down.
CTCAACTGTTATTTACAGGACTCCTATGAATCAAAGAAGTTTTTAGAAGTAATTTACAGTTAGAAGAGGTTAGGAGGATTATTGTTCTTGGTAGAGAATGAAGCTAAGCCCCTCAGATTTCCAGAATGCCTCCTGGGAAGGAGGACAGAAGCCCTCCTGTTGAGAGCACTGCCAACTCCAGTGCTCTTGTTGATTTGAGCTACTGTCACTTAGGTGGTTTGAAGAAGAGAAAAATATTTTCAGAACCTCTGGTTTGGGTCATGCCAATACTCATAGCACCTATATCACAGAGCTGTTAGACTACAAAGATGAAAATGAATCTGAAAATGCATTATAAGGAAAAACCTCTAACTTTAATAGTTTCAGGTAATCTAAATATGTCTAGCTATCCAATATGGAAAAATTTATGGCTGATAATCTACATTTGTGTCAGTCATCATAGATTCATCTATGTGGTTCTTCTTCCAGATTGTATTCACACAATGCAAAATGAAGTGACCCATACAGCCAGAAAAGAAAATAAATAAATAAATAAATTATCTGACTTCAATTTCTACATCTTCATGCTAACTGGGTGTTTTCATATTTCTGCTTTACCCTGAGTTTCATAGAAGCAGCCTTGTGTCTTTTTTGTTAGAGCAATGGAAATAAATTCACAGAGAACGTAATTAGAATCATAGAATTTTAGAGCTAGAAGAGACCATGGAGATCATAATTGAGACTAAAGTTTATTTGGTAGATATAATTTTATTTTTCCCTTTTGTTGGTTAAATGGCCAGTACAATCTGCTCCAGATTGTTGTGTCCATTCTTTTTTTTTTTTTTTAAGAGAAAGGGACAGTGAGAGAGAGAGAAAAAGAGAATTTTTACTTAGTTTTTCCTGTAACTTTCATTGCTCCGAAACTTCATTGTGTACGTGGTGCTGGTTCAAACTCGCGTACTTGCGCATGCCAGGCAAGTGCCGTAACCACTGAACCACCACTCCAGCCCTATTGTGTCCCTTCTTAAAGGTAAATTAACTTTATCTTCTAGGAAAAAAGGAATTCTTTTTTCTTTGCACATTCTTTAAATGGCACTTACCTTTTAGAATGTTCTGTTAGTCTCTTGCTGCCATCCCAACCAGAAATCCAGTTTGGCATCCGCACATCCCTGTGCACATTCTAACTACAACATGTTCCCTTTTCCAAACCATCTCAGGATGAGTGGGATAGCAGCCTATAAAAAGCACCACATGAACAGCTTCAGTGACAAAGGGTGAAGGGTTATGATGAAAGAAAATGAACTTGTGTGTTCCCTGACAAAACCTTCTCTTTTAAAAAAAAGAAAGAAAGAAAGAAAGAGGGACAGTAAGAGAAAGAGAATTAATTTTTATTTAGTTTTTTATGTGGCTTTTGTTGCTCCGACACTTTGTAGTATATGTGCTACTGGGATATCGAACCTGTGTCCTTGCGCATGCCAGGCAAGCACCATAACCGCCAAGCCACCATTCCAGCCACCTGTTAGTGTAGTTTTAATGCTAAATAGATTCAATTGTCAATCACATGAGGAAAGGGAATAATCCCAACTCTACAAGTGGTACGGATATGATAGATTGGGTCATGTAAGTGAAACTAATTTGGAAATTGTTTTTTAAAAAGTATGAAATAGGAGACTGCTTTTAATCAGTCCTTATTGTATACATCTATATTCAACTATTATTTGCCCTATCAGCTTGTAAACCCTGGATTTTAAAAAAAAATTGTTTTTCAGGATGGCAGAGGCCATTATCATACACAATATCTTGCATGTAAAAGATGCTTAATAGATGTGTGTTGAATAAAAGAATATATGAATAAAGAATACAAGAATGGTGGAATGATTGTGTGATTGATTGAATGAAATAATCTGTTAAAGGAAAAAGAAGAGAACAAAATCATAAATGGACCATAAACACTGTAATACGCTAGAGCTGTTGAACTGCATTCTAATACAAGGCACAAAAATGCTTTCCCTTTTTTGCAAATAAGATGGCTATTAATCTAAGGTGTTCCTCTTCCTGTTGGCAGAGTCGTAACATTTCAAAACACTGTCACCTTTCAGATTTTCTATTCAGATAGGGCAAGCCAGAATGCACCCACACCATGATGAGAATTAGAAGGGCTATTCATCCGCAAGCTTCAGGACATAAACTGATCACCAGCTGGGGTCAAGAAGAAATTATGGAGACTCCTAAAAGCTTTCTCCAGAGCATGCTGCGGTGCTCACTGCTGGAGCCACAATACCAATACTGAAATGAAGCTCAACTGTTATTTTTTTATTGAGTAGCAATTCTTACGGTTTTCAAAATGAGAATAGAACACAACAAAGAAATCTGCTCAAACAGCAGCCGCAGCTCTTGTGTTCTGGCTTCCAGACAAAATGCAGGCGATGGGTTATAAAAGCGAGGAAGCCTGTGACATTGTTGATCTAAAGTCCAAAGCATTTCCACCTATGTGAGGGACCATCGTATTTCACTGAAGGACCAGGAAAACAGCACAACTTTCTCCTGAGAAAGCACATAGCATGCAAAGGCAAATATTTCATCTTTAAGGTCAACAGCTATATCACCGTCAGTTTACTTATTGAAAAACTACAGGGGAAATAAAAAAAAAAAGTGCTCTATTCAAACATAAAGCTTTTCGGTCCAGGCTGGTAATTTCATTAAGTTAAAATGGGTTTTTTTTTTAGATCATTCCACCTGAGAAAATAAACAGGATATGTAAGAAGAGATAAAACTCCTTTCAAGGACACGTTGCCTTAACATGAGTCTACTGCTGGTGGCAAAGCTGTTGGGGTTTATTTAAAGTAGAAAACAGTTGTCAGACATTGTTTCTGATACCTGGATTTCCAGGAATCCTGGATGGCATATTTAAAACAGACCTTGATCTTTAGTTGTTCTGTGTGCTTCTTAGGCACCGACCTTCCAACGATGCAAAAATACATGAAGCTGCCTGAAAGCATTAGCAAAAGCCACCAAAGTCCTTAACTCCATCCAAGTTCTTCACTCCTACAGGGAACAGCTTGAGGCTTTTTCTGGTGCCCAGAGTCAAAAGTTCATTCCATCTTGGGAATATTGGCAGCCACAGCACCTGGAGAAAACAGCACCACATCAGCAAAGCCAAAACATTTTGCCAGACCCTCACTGTTTAGCCAAAGACGACGAGGATAATGCTGCGAACAGAATACAAGCCCGATTTTTGAATTTATAGTGCCCTGACATGTAACTAGAACATAGTAAACATTAGGTATTAGGAAAATTTAAAGAAAAACTGAACATACTAATCTTTAGTGCAGCTCTCCTGGAAATCATAACTTATTTCCATAATAAATATTTGTTGAGTACTTACTCTGTGTCCTCTGTGTGTAGGTGATAGAAATACAATGGCAAACAAGCTTTGGCCTTTGTCCTTGTTGAAGTAAAGAATTCAATAAATAAACTCTTCTTCTTCCAAGTTTTTGCTAGGTATCAAATGTCTATAAGGAAAATGGGAGAAAATGTTTTTGAAGCCAAATGTAACTATATCTGTTTGTGCATTTGGAGGAATCAGGCCCAGCATGGTGGTGGTGATGTTGGTCACATAATGAGAGAGAAAGCAGAATGGGGTGGGGTGGGGGATATGGAGATGGGTGGAACAACAGGATGCACTGGTGAATAACAGCCATGCAGAGAAAGTTCAAAAAGAGCTTATAGGTAGGTAGGGACTAGAGAAACCTGGATCATGCAGTGTAAATAAGTATGAGAAAAGATTATTTTCCATTTTGGAATGGTTGAAAGGCAACACAGAGAGGAAGGAGAGAAGGCCAAAAATTATAGCAGGCTTCCAGAACTTAACTTTAGAAGAAATGATTGAGGGATTTTTCAAAGAGCCCAGCATTTGATTTTCAATTATCTAACTATGGAACTTCAAATAAGTTCTGTCACAAGTTGTCATCTCTTCAGTAAATACTACAGCACACAACTGCTTCCAGAGTAATATTTTGAGAGTATAAGGGTATGAGGGAAAGAATCACAGAGAAGAAATGGTATACTATGTTGAAGTCGATAAAGAGAGCTAAAGGAACAAACACAAGACACAAAATAAGCAAGAAAAATCCAGCACCAGTAAAACATCGGAGCTCAAGACAATGAGACGAAGTGGAACTCCTTGGACACTTGCAAAACTGCTAGGGCAGATATGGATTTCCCTGAAGACATGGGCTAGACTTTCCTAAGAGCAGCAGGTGACAGCTGGATTGCACTTCTGAAGGGCAGGCCCCTGTCTTTGTCTTTGTGTATCACATAATGCCTCTACAGGCACCAGTACAAACCTCCTAGGAAGAACTTATGAATGTTGAATAATTTATAATGGTGAGATGAAATCTCAGCACCTAACTGCCCAACAGGGAATCAGGGACTTCCCAGGAGCCTTCAAGTCTGAAACATAAGAACTTCTCTGTTTGAGGTGAGCAAGCAAGGCCCCAGGACCCTGACTGGGAGGGCTCAAAAATTCCTTGTACACCAGTCATCCCAGATTGAGATTCCCACGACTAGGGTAGACTTAGGACAACTGATCTGAAAGCAATGCCTTCATATTAGGTTTTCAAAACCTAGCATAGAGAACGCAACACTCCTGTCACATTTTGAAAAAGTTTTTAGAATCATAGGAGGCTCACTACTTCTGTTATTTGAATTTGAAAGCCGCAAAGACCAAGTTAGTAATTCATTGGGTTGTGGGTAGTGTTTAATGCAGAGTCATGTCAGAAGGAAAAAGAAATAAACAAATGACATTTCTAAAAATATACAAATTCCCTATTATTATTTCTATCCTAGTGAGATGATAGCTAAAGAAAAGTGAGGTTTCTGGCCTTTAGTCAGTCCCTGATTTACTGAGCCCATACTATGTCAAGCAGAGAGGATTTAAAAAAAAAAAGTATATAAAATAAAAGTAGACTCTGCCTTCATGGCAATAGCATAAGAAGTAAAACATAGGGAAATTGTGACATAGAATGGTAAATGCAAAATTGGAAGGATACAGATGGCAAAGAGAGTGCCTAAGCAAAGGGACAGCTCAGATTCCAGGTCAAGAACAGCTTTTGAAAAGACCTAACAGTAACTGGAGACCTAAGTGAAGAATGGGATTTTCTGGATAAGCAGCAGTGAGAAGTAAGAAGAATGTTCTAGAAAAAAAAAAGATAAAGTATTTGATGCATCAAACATCCAGATTGAGCACAGGATTAACTCACCAATAAAAGAGTAAAAGAGGAACAACAAGCCAGGTGCAATGGCACAGGCCTAATAATCCCAGCAACTAGAGAGGCTGAAGCAGGAGGATCACAAGTTCAATGCCACAGCAACTTAGCGAGGTCCTGAGCGTTTTAGTGAGAACTTGTCTCAAAATTTTAAAGCATTTTTAAAAGCTAGGGATGTGGCTCAGTGGTAGAGCACCCCTGGGCTCAATCTCCATTAAAAAAAAAAAAAGGAAAATGAGAATAAGATAGTGAAGAGTCTGATTGAACCCTATCAAAGAATTTGAGCCTCTTCATGAGGAAAGCACAAAGAGCAGGGTGGGGCCCCTGGGTTCAATCAATCACTGGTATGAAAAGAAAAAGAAAGAAAGAAAGAAAAAGAAAGAAAGAAAGAAAGAGAAGCAGATGTTTATAATTTCCAATAGGCAGGAAGATAAGAGATAAGAGTTCCAGAGATCTGTAGGATTTAGCAAGCAGGACATTATTAGAGACTGGCAAGAGGTGTTATTATGCAGAGTGGAGGGAGAAACCAGAGATCAGAAAGTGGAGGAAAGGATGGGAAATGGAAGAGTAGAGACAGGCTGTGGACATGAAGAGGTGGAGGGAAGGACTTGTCATCACCTTGGCCATCGCTTCTGTAACTGTTGATTTCCCGAAGATGTGAGCACAAAGATTGCTGGAAAGAGGCAGAGAATCCAGCCGGTGGAGTTGAGAACCAGGTAGAGAGGGACGGAGAGGAGGGAAGGAACTACAGCAGCAGGCAGGCCCTGGGCAAAGCCAGAGCAAGAAGCAGAGGTCACTTCTGAGTGACTGAGGAAGACAAGGTTACCTGCTGAGAGGAAGGACAGGAAGAACTAAGAAGAGAAATTGCAGAGCTGATTCCTCTCCTTCACTGCCTGCGTGGACCATGCGTATGGGGCTTAATTCAGTCCCTGACGCTGCCAGTTTGCTAACAGGAGCTCTTCGTGGATCTCTTGCTTTTTTTTTAAAGGCTAGTACAAAAGGTAAAATCATTGATGGGATTAAGCTAGATAGAATGGGATTATAGAAATAAAGAAGCATGCCAAGGAAAAGCAATCAAGAAATTATCCTAACAAAAAATCCCTCCATAGGATGCATAATAGAATCATCTGGAATACTTGGGATTTTTTAATATATTCATACTGGACTTTAGGGTCTCTGTAACATCTATATGGAGAAGTCCACCACAAAACAAAGGAGCCCAGCACTAATATTAGTCACATTGCACATTCATATTTCTCTCTCATATTCTAAAATAGGATGTTATAATTCAGAGCGAAGTCAAATTTATTTTATAAATTCTTTGTATTTTGTAAAACTCTATCAAAAACTTTATGTTGCTTGGGCCTTCCTTTATTAAATCCTATGCATTAAATTTTATTTATAATATAATGCTAAATCTGTCTTTTCTAAGAATTGATATGTTCCCTCCATCCTGATAACAAAAATAGACCCCTGACCCCCTCCTATGACCTTGCCAGGGAGTCTCATACTTTTCAGAGCCTTGTTTGCCCTAGTACCTAACATACATCTCCCTTTCCTTTTCATGTCCCATGTGTCTTCTTCCAGTCTGTTTGCCCAAATTCTGTCCCTTCTGAAAACATCCTTTTGGGATATGTGATACAAATAAATTAATTAAAAGACCAACTTAATCTCTTGGGTAGTTGAAAGCAATTCACTATCTCCATGGACACTTATGGGTTTACCTGGTCCTCATAATAAATAATAAATCTGTATAAACTAAATGCCCAGTTTTGCTTTAAAATTCTGAGCCTACACAATGGAACGAGGGGGGAGAAGTATTTTGAAAAATCCTCATACTTTAGATTGAATCATGTCTGTGTACTAAGCAGCATTCCACTTTTATTAAACCACAAAACAGTGTAAAAGAAGACAAACAAAAATATAATTCATGGGTGTTTCTGCAAATTTGGAAGCCAAGTTTTTTACCATATGTTTTGTTGACCATTTGACCTGGATGACCTCCAGAATGTGGCCACTAATATTTCTGAGGATAATAGCAGCTCTTCTCAGAGGTTTTTACTCTTCCAAGTGATTTATTTTACTCAATTTAGACCACTCCATTTCTCATGTTCTTTTTCAGGAGCCAGCCCATGCTATTGAGAGGTGCTACACATCTGGCACCTTTAAAGGTAGCATCTGCATTGCCTGCAATAATTAGCATTTTGCTTTATGATGCATCCTGCTTTGCATTTATACTGCACCCTGAACCAAATGACTTTAAGACCCTGAATTGGTTAATCTGCACAACACAGCTCTTTTGCCCGAAATTACAGAAAGATCTGGAGAATTTTTATTCAAATTTAACCTAGGAGATGGGTGAAAGTGGAATTGTGCAAGCAGGGCAATAAAGCAACAAGCCTGGAATAGGAATACCTGGAGATGAGAAATCTGGAGCCATAGCTATAAGCCAACTACTCTCCAAGAATTCCCGAGCACTAATGAAAGCAATTAAGGGTGCACACAGCTTGCCTTCACCCATACCCTGCATTCCCATGACTTGCAAAGGCCTCTATATCTTCCCAGTGATAATATTAGAATAAAGCAAAAATTATTTATAAGAAAAGTTCCACTGTCCTGTCATCCCAGAATTTCCTTTACACTCATTGAAACAGGTCTTTTAAAAATCATTCAAGAATGCCAACAGTTTCCTTGATAAGCTCGGTGGATTATTTCCACTGAGAATGAGCAATTTTGAGAATGACTTCTAGAGTTTAGAAGTATTTTTTTTCCTTTGTAAAATGTCTAATTTCCCCTCTTTTCATAATACCTACACACCAGAGAATGGAAAAATGAATGCATACAAATTCTGCCTGATCACTATGGATGGAATTTAATAAATTAACTTCATTTTGACATAAGAACGTGTTGTTTCCTTGCTGAAATTGTGGGTTTAATCAGAATCCAACATGCATTTTCAATCTCCTTAGCTTATCCAGGGTGTGGGGCTGTTCTGATGCATTTTGGAAATATCACTGTTTATACAGTGATTCACAATTTGGACTTTAAAATAAATGAGTTATTCCAACATCACTGTTTTCCCGCTAGGTTGAGACTCTACCCTCACCATGGACAAGATTTCCATTATTTTTTTAAAGTCCATTTCTGAACTTCCTATTTTTTCATCCGATCTATTTATTCACTGGTGGCAAACTGCATTAAATTCTGAGGATCTATAATAGTTTTAATATCTGGTAGTGTTATCCCAATTTCTGTGTTCATTTTCAGAATTTTACTAGCTATTAATATTTATTGTTCTATGTATTCTTTGACATCAGCATGAATATTTCAAAAATACCATTGATCTATTTATTGGGATGCCAACTTACAAATTAGCTTAGAGAGAATGATGTCTTTCTTGACTACTTCTATCCAAATCATGATACAAATCTTCTAATTTGTTCAATAGTTTTTTGGTACACTTCAAAAGCATTCTAAACTTTTCTTTATATAGATTATACACATACTTTATTAATGGTATTCCTGCATTTTTATTTTATTCTACTACTATATATGAGTTCTCTTCTACTAGATCCCATGCTAACCATTATTTGAGGTTGAAAACTCTTGGGCTTTGTATATAAAAATGCATCATACTATCTTATTTACTCTCATTGTTTTAGTATATCTTTTTCAGTTTAATCTCTTGGGTTCTCCAGATATACAATTACATAAACTACAAATTCTATTTTTCAGCCTTCTTTAAAATTGCTTTAGTGTTTCTTTAGTCTAATTATATGGACTACTTACTCTCTAGTACAAGATAAATTAAAAATGTTGATTGTGGGATTGTATGTCTTATTCTTGCCTCTAGAAAAATAATTGTATCCATAACATGCATATAACATGTTAGATTAACAATTTCCAAATCAATCAAAGATTTACAAATAAATGATTAAATCACAGAAGGGATCAGAATTTCTTTATGAACTGTGCTTCAAAGTGTTCTTTCAAAATATTGTTCAAATTCCAGCAGCCAAAAAAAGACTAATATCTTTTACTACATTAACAAAGAGTTCTATATTACCAGTAAAATAACAAAGAAGTAAAAAAAAATAAACATCAGAAAAGTATTTTCAACATACTAAACATAGAAAGAGCTAGATTAATATATTAAATGCTCTTAACATTGGTTTAACTATTAAAGACCAATAATGCAAGGGGGGAAAATGGACAAAGGCTATAACAAACTTCATAGACAGTAAAATATAAATGGTTCATAGTCATATGAAAATATAATCTCACTCAAAATAAAAGAAACACTTAAAATAGCAGTATAATATCAGTCAGCATGGGTAAAATCTAAAAGCTCGATAAGACACTATTCTATCAAGTCTTTTTTATTTTTTTAAAGAGAGAGAGGGACAGTGAGAGAGAGAAAGAGAAAATCAGTTTTATTTAGCTTTTCATGTGACTTCCGTTGCTCTGACACTTTTTTGTGTACCTGGTGCTGGAGTTTGGACTCGCATCTTCGCACATGCCAGGCAAGCACCGTAACTGCTGAGCCACCATTCCAGCCCCTTCTAGCAAGCCTTAAGGAAAACAGACATTTAAAAATTCATTGGTAGTAATATAAATTTCTGGGTGACATTTGACAACATCTATGAGTATTACAAAATCAAATGCCATTTGATTCAGCTCCTCTGATTCTAAAAATTTATCATATGGACATGTTGTCCCATATGAAAAATATATGATAAATAAGGTGAATCATTAGAACTTTGCTTGCAAGAATAATTGATCAGAATCATCCCTAATATTTATCTAGAGAATACTGGTTAAATGAATTATCCTTGCAATGGAATACTATACAGCTGGATAAAACAATGAAGAGTCAGTGTCCAAATTTAAAAAGTTATTAAAGATATTGTTAGATTAAAACAAAAATTCAAAGTAAGGCACATAGTAATCCCTTATATTTAAGTGTATAACAGTTAAATAAGAAAAGAATTTATATTTGTATTTATTTATACATAAATAAATTACAGATAAAACTGTAATTAATGATAGCAGTGATTACTACAACAGTAGGATAAGAAATTCAGCAAACTGAAGACAAGAATACTACAGAGACATTTCTCACCTTCTTTCCTTCCTCCCTTCCTCCCTTCATTCCTTTCATTCTCGTTAGGATTTTAACCATTTAATTCACATTTTAAAATACAGTAGATACTTCTCAAAAAGGTGAGAACAGAAAACTAGGGCTTGAAAGTTCTCTTCATACCAGCCGAAAACTAGGTGAAATGTATCTAGGAGTTTCTCCCCGCAATGACCCAGACAGAATAAAACTGAAGCAAGTCACCAAGAGCTAACTGATGACCTCCTTTCCAAGAAATCGTAGCCCACAAACTCACCAATTTTGTAGAGGCCGCAAATAGCCCAGGGTAAACTTCTGTGCAAATTAGAAATAGGTAGGAGCAAATAAACTGTGTCTTCATTATAATTTTAAATAGTGCCTTTTCCTCTGGGAGGAAGCAGCCCTACTGGAGGCCACATAGCTTAAACAGCAGGGGTATAGGTGTCAGCCCCAGCTCTGGATCCCCTGTACAGTGACAATCTGTCCAAACATTAATGGTTGTAAGAAAGTGAGACAGGGACAAGCAAGGGCAACTGCACTTAGAACCCCTGAACCTGTGTCCTGGGAGCAAACCAGGCCAAACAGAAAAAGAAGGAGGGAATTCAGCTAACCCCAACTTCCTGTTAAGAGTCACCCCTCCCCAAGGTGATGGAATGCTTTTCTGAATTAATGAGGAATTTTTCCTATAAGAGAAAATAAATGACAGAAAAGAGACAGAGGAGGGAGGGAGGGAGGGATGGAAGGGAAGAAACTGCAGGAAAAAATAAGAACTGTTAATCTTAGAGTCAGTTTCTGTGCTACACACACACACACACACACACACACACACACACACACTGAGGCAGAAGCACTGGGCTGAAAAAAAATTAAAAAAATAAACCACCATATAAAAAGGAGTTACAGACAGGCAGCTTCCCACCAAATGACATATTCATCCTGACTCAAAGGCATTTTCCTAAACTAAACATTTGCCTAGATTGGCAAGTAAACAACAAAATGATGTTATTTACTTGAAAGCAATCACTGGATTCAAGGGAAAATGAAGTATGAACACTTGGTCACTTCAACAAATATAAAAGTACTGTTTTTCTTCTCTTCCTCCTAAGACTACCTACACCTCAATTTTCTCTCTATTCCTCTCTGATTGCCCAATAATTAAACGATTAGTATAAATCCATATCATTTCTTTTTATCAAAAATATAATAGGAGGAGTGGGAAATGTCATGCTAACCCACGTGCAGACCAAGGAGAATGTACCATGTACCATGTTAATTTCTATTCAAACAATATATCAAAATAGAACTGCCTTCTATCAAAGATAAGAATACACAAAATAAACAGTGTTAAGTCCTTTGAAAAGTTTTGGCAAGAAAATCAAGATAGCATGATAAAAGCTGAAAGAGTATATTTTTACAAAGATTTGTTCCAAGGAACAAATATTTTAGAACATTGCTTTTTATAATATTAAAAAATAAAAATGAAAGATAAGATATAGGAAGACATTTTTTAAAGGAAGTTGACTGTATGAGGGGGAAAAAAAACCATAAACAATGTTAGGTAGCTAATAGTGTTGTCATAGTATTTAAAAGATCTCTCGCAAAGTCCTAAAGAGCAAAATTGACCTTGCAGAACATTAAGCCTGGGCTCTGGAGAAAGATTTGACACGCTCTTTCAGAAAGCAAAAGTAAAGGAAAAAGAAATGAAAAAGTCAGAAAGAACAGAATAGAAGAGCAAGTGGCAGAAATCTGACATCTGGATAATTGATCTTCCTTGAGGAGAAAATAGAATTGCCCAGTCCAAAGCCATTTAAGAAACAGGGCTTTGCACTTCCAGCACTCTCCTCCGGTTTTCTTTTGCTATAACCTGAGTGCTATTTCAAATGTCCGATTCGTTGATTCCCATCCAGATTTGTGCTATTTTCCTCAAGAGCCAAATATGAGAGCACCAACCCAAATCCCTTATTTTAAAAGAGAATAGCTGTATATTTAGGTAAAAGTAAGAGAGACATAATGGTAAAACATGGTCCTGTTTTAGGTATTGACCAGTGATAATAAGCATATTGAATATTTGTGTGTCTGGAACCACACAAAGCGTTATTAACAATCTAAATTAACAATCATTATCAGCCCTATGATATAGGTATTAGTATCATCCCTATTGTATGGATTAGTATGGAGAGCTTATCAGAATTGAGTATTGGGTCAAAGGTCACACGGTTAAGAGGAGAAAAGCAGGGACTTGAGCCACTCTATGTTTCTCCAGAAGGCCAGCTTTTAACCACTACAGCATTGTCATGGGGCAACAATCCTGAAAGACGGGGTTATCCCAAATTACAGTGCTTGTTCCCAAGATGTTCCTTTGTGGTAACTCCAGAGCTTATACTTCCTGATGCAGCCAAGGAAGAATCACAAAAAATGGATCCCAGTGTGAACAAATCCAACTCAAGTTTCTCTTCCCAGTTAAGTCTTCATCAGTTCTATGATGTAGAGAAATCTAGAGCTCATCACCGGCCACAATTCAGAGCTGTATTCAGTGATTCAAGCTGCTTGCTTGTTAGTGAAATCCTGAGCTGCTCCAACTGAGGCGAAGATAACAAAAAAGAGATGGAGGTTATGTGGAAGTGGAGGATAGCTAATAGACTCAGAGCAAAGGAAGCTTTCTAGCTGAGCACGCAGGTTACAACTGATGACTCAGCCCCAGCAGCTGCACAGAGTCCCATCAACATCAGAGATGTCATCAAATGTCCAAAGAAAAATGTAAAGGTCTCCAGATTTGGCCTTAGTTAAGGTGGCATGCACCATCACCTTACCCTTGCATATCAGGTCCGGATGCTTTTTAATGCAACATGTCTTTTGTAATTGAAAGGAAAGCACTGTCTTGACCCAGACTAATAGAGCAGAAAAACACATCGGTGATATAACAGAAAAAAAATCTTCACAAGAAGAAGTCAACAAAACTGAAAACTAATAGGATATATCTTCATGTCAAGCAAAACTTATTAAAAGTGACCAATAACAGGACCATCCAAATAAAATACTGAATTTCTACCATTATCTTCTGACATTTTATGTACATATATGCACATATGAATATAGCTATACCACAGTGAATCTCACCATTATATATACACAAGAAACCAAACCAAAACAAAACAAAACAACAAACCCTATGGGCAAATGGCAGAAAGATGAGTAGAGGGAAGGGAACAGGGAGAGGGAGTAGGGGAGGGAAAGAGGAGGTAATGAGGACTGAATTAGAACAAGTTATATTCCATGCTTTTATAGTTATGTCAAAATGGATTCTACTGCCATATATGACTAAAAACAGCTAGTAAAAAATTAAAAATTAATAATGAAGATAATCATCTTATTATATTCATTTTACAAAGGAAGATGTTAAAGCACAAGGAATTTAGTAATTTAGGTCACATACCTAAAACATGACACATGTTAGGATCTATACCCAATCAGTACAGTTCTGGAATCTACATTTTTAGCTGTCACGCTAGCTTTAATTTGTGTGCATGTGTGGTGCTGGGGCTCGCACTCAGGGCCGCATGCATGCCAGTAGGCACTCTGGCACTGAGCTATACCCCCTGCCCTCATTCTACCTTTAAAATGAACAAATAATTTAAAATTAAAGATAATGTACAAGTACTGTACCAATGATACTGCTCCAGTCTGTCTGTTTTGAATAGCTCATATCCAGGTTTTGACTTAAACTTCATCCCATTAGGGGAATCTTCCCTGTGATGTCATCCAGACTAGGCCAACAGTCAGGACAGTACCAGGAAATGTGAGCACACTGGATGCTTCAGTCAAAGGGATTTGTACAGGGAATTGATTCTAAATGTGATTCAAAAGTCGGGAAACCAAACAAGGAACAGTGAAGCAACACAGATTAATAACACCAGGAAGCTACTATGATATCTATGGAGTAAAAGGACAATAGCCACAACCAAAAACACCACGGCTGTTTAGAGGAAGCTAGGACCACAAAGTTAGGGGTTTTCTGATCGGACCTGAAACCTGAGAGGAGAGGCGAGGGGAAGCAAACAGAGAAGAGGAGAAATAAACTGAATTCTCCTCCTCCCTTCTGCTTTCCAATTTCCTGTCTGTGCCTCCTGTCAGCTGAACCCATCTGAAAGGCACAGGGCAAGGGAAGCGACACTGTTCACTGTGGTAGACATGGAGCAAAGCAGAGGAAAAAGAGTGAATGCATGTCAACTTCCCTTCCTGTCCCATCAAAATACCCCCACCATATCCTTACTCTATTTAGCCTCACTCTCGAACCAGTTTGTCTACTATTTGCCTTTTCTACCACACCAGCCATTGAAAGCACCTTACACATCACCAATCAGGAAAAAGCCTGTGCTGTTAGCTGACAGCCTGGACCTGCTGCAACTAATGACGCACCATGGTGTTCAACCAAAGCTGCTCTGAGCCAATCATGAAGCCCAGCAGAGGTAATAGAACTGGGTCCTTCCTGGCCAACACAGGACTCTTCTATCAAGCAATTCTTGCTCGGAACTCCCCATCAGACTAGCTGAGACTTTATCAGGAATGCACTGTAATCTCAGATTCTTCCTGCCCAATCTTCCTTCCATGGTCTCTTCCCACAACATTATCAGACATCCATGAGGGTCTGAGGCTCTCCCCATATACCCACTATTCCCTTCCTGTTATGCTTAATCAGCTTTTCCTCTAGTAAATCTCTTGCCCTAATAACTCTATCTTAGCATATGCTTTCCTGGAAATCCCACTTGCAGAGGACTCAATGTATAGATCCGGTTCATTGCTATCATCATATGATCCTACACAGTACCCAATGTACAGCAGGTACTCAACATCTGTATAATGAATGACAGTTTTCAGAGGAATTAATTGGCATTGTACAATAAACCTTTAGCAACAGCTTTTAATTGTGAACATATTTAAGACAAGAAATAAGTGGCCTTTAAATGAAGATTCAGTGTGAGTCATCTCAGAGTTTGCAGCTTGCTCCACAGCAAAAAGAACTCTGTATTAGTCATTAAACTGAATAAGATCCAAACATTCCTGGACTTGACAGAGAGGAGAACTCCTACAATTCTTCTTTGGTTTCCAAGTAAACCAAATAACTTTTAATGTCATATTTCAAAACTTTCATATTTTCACTATTCACCGAAAGATGTGTGTGTTCAGGAAACAGTGAACAAAGAGTCTAAACTACAAAAGGTCAGAAAAAAGGATAATTAATAGAATTACTTTTGTGGTCAGGGACCTGAACACTGAAGAATCCATTTTAACTGTCCCTGCCCCTGTTGGTCCCTATTTGAGTCTCACTTTCTTTTTTCTTCTTCAGAGAAGAAAACATTTAAAAAATCTAAATCAAAGCTGAGATTACTTAAACCAGGCACATAGCGTTACAGATTGTTAACAATTTTCTTTCATCTTACTCCACAAAACCAAAAGCCAAATAAGAAGATAGGATGTCAGGAGAAATAATAGACATCATGTTAAGTGCCAATCTCTTTTAAAAAGTCTTCTTTGCCACTAAGATTAGGGCTCTTCATAAGACAAAAATCTGAACTATGTAAACATTTTTATTCTTGTGGGAAATTTTCTAGAGAAATTTGGGCTTTCTCTGCCTAATGAATCTATATTCATTCATAATTTCTATGCCTAGTATTTTTCAAGAATCATATAAAATAAGTTAAACAAAAGCATAGTTGTCTCCCTTGACCTATATAATTCCTGTAAATTGGTAGTTAAATCCACAAATTTAATTTGATTCAATTTTATTTTTTTTTAATAAGGCTTCTTCAGAGATACTGCTATGAGCTTCCATGTAAGGCACTTAATGTCTGGTGACACTAGCAGGTGGTGATGGTCAATGCCCAGCTCCACCAAAGTCAGTGTGAGTTGTAAAATACTATTGAACTGTTATTTTTTGTTTATCAACTAGAATATAAGACAGACACAATCTCTTCTTAATAATTCATCATTTTAAATACAGTTAATATAGAAAAAGAAGGAAAGCATGACTCTATCAATTTTCTTAACATTTTTTAAACAATTAATTAGATCCTTAGCATCTTCCAAAGGTGACTAATGAGGTGTTTTTTCTGCTTTAGTATTATGAACGCATTCTCTAAAAGCATTTGCTATGTTTTGATCCATTGCATCATTTATCTTTACTGACGCACAAGTTGTCCATCTTTGGCTGGTGGCTACCTGCTCAAGTTGGTTCCTAAGTCTTTTGAAACATCCCAGCAGCCTTTGATACTGGCTTCACTTTCAAGTGTGACAAGAGTTCCATGGTTATCTTGTGCAATTCCTACTCCAGGCCTGAAATTAATCTCTTCTCCAAGAAGTCCTGGGTTAAGTTTAGTGGGAGTAGGTTTTAAACACAAAACCAGGACTGCAATTGTAGCAAGTAGAGTACTTGCTTAGCATTCACAAGACCCTAGGTTTGATCCCCAGCACCACACACATATGCACACACACAAAGGTGATATTGTTCTAGGTGGTACTGTTCAATATCATCTAGGTATCGTTCCTACTTCAGGCTCAGAAGTAGGAAATATATAATTTGGAAAAGGATAAAATATGTCATCTATCCATGCCACACTGAAACTTCCAGTCCATTAAATTCAAGATTAATGGACTTTTGCTGTTTTTACAAATTTTTTATTGTATATTATCAGTATATGCATACATTCAGAAAAAAATCCTGATTATGATAAAAACAGGAAAATCTTATTTCTTTAAGAAAGAGGAACCTGGGGGGCTGGAGCAGTGGCTCAGCAGTTACTTTGCTTGCCTGGCATACATGAGGACCTGGGTTCAAACCCCAGTACCAAAGAAAGAAAGAAAGAGGAACACAGAGATAGGGAAATGGAGATGAAATTTATGGATCAGAAGAGAATAAGAAATCCACATAATGATGACATTTTTAAAAAGAACAGAATACAGAAAGTATTGATGAGTATATAGAGAAATTGAAAACCTTGTATCCTGTTGGTGGGAATGTGAAATGGAATCCATATGGTGATTATTTCACTTTTGAGTATACATCCAAAGGAATCAAAAGTAGGGTCTCAAGAGAGGTATTTGTGTACCCATGTTCACAGTATCATTATACAAAATAGGCAAAAGGCATAAGCAAACCAAGTGTCCATCAACAGATGAGCAATGACACATTTTCAGCCTTTGAAAGGAAGTTCTGACACGTACTGTAACATGAACGAACCTTACAGGTATTATGCAAAATAGAATAAGCCTGTTATGAAAAGGTGAGTACCACAATTCTACTTACATGTGGTATCTAGAGTAGTCAAATCCCTCAAGACAGAATGTCATAAAAAGCACTACAAGTAGAAGGGGGATTGCCAGGGGCTGGAAGCTGGGAGGAAGGGGAAATGGAGAATTACTGTTGTGTGGGTACAGAGCTTCAGTTGTGTGAGATTAAAAGAGGTCAAAAATGAATGGTGGTGAGGGTTGCACAACCATATGAATGTACTTAATACCAATGAACTGGACACTTAAAAATAGTTAAAATGATTAGCTCTGTGATATGTATTTTTGGTTTTTTGCCTTTTTATGATTCTGGGGGGGGAACCCAGGGCCTTGTGCATGAGGCAAGTGCCCAACTACTGAGCTACAATCCAGCCCTGTGTTACATACATTTTATCAGAAGTTTTAGAACGAGAATGAAGAGGCATATCAATATATTGCAATGCTATTTGGATCTAGATTTAAATCATTTTTAAAAATATAAGAATCATCATTTGCACTCCTCCATGTACTTGAGATACAACTCCAGGAAACAGAATTGTGGGAACAGAGAAAGTGTTTCTGGGTAGGAGGAAAAGCCAACATAGAGGTGCATTAGGAAGGCTGCCACTGTAAGCATATGGAGCTGGCTCTGCCTGGGCCAAGAAGCACGTGGCAGGCTGCCAAGAACTGTCTGAAGAACAGGAGTTTGAAATCGGCTCTAGAGGTGACTGTCCCCATTGTTCAGGGTTATATCCGGGCTTTTATCATCCCCACTTTGGGATGCACCATGTTTAATTCAGTGGTGTGCCATCTCCCTTGATGCAAAAAAGCTTGGGACACATGCTTACCGTCAGACTTTGTGTGAGTCTGAGCTCACTGTGTGAGACTGACATCTGGGAAGCAAGAAGGTGCAACATGGAGACCCTAATGCCTCTAAAAATCCAGCCTGGAAATATGGTTGCTGAGTGGACAGTGATTATACAGAGAAAGGATTAGCTTTTAAAAAGAAGTGAGCATTGTATTGTTGTATATTTATGACAGGGAGGGAAACAGGAAGAGAAAGAATTTGTGGGGTTATTTTTGTGCTTGTTTGTTTGTTGGTTTAGTACTACAGATTGAAGCCAGGAGTGTTTAACCACTGAACCAGATCCCCAGCCCTTTTGAATTTTTATTTTGAGACAGTGTCTTGCAAAGTTGTTTAGGGCCTCACTGAGTTTCTGGTTATGAACTTGTGATCCTCCTGCCTCAGTCTCCCAAATCACTGGGATTATAGTGATTGCCACCAGGCCCGGCAGAATGTATGTTTTATAGATATTTCTGGAACAATTACAGATGAATTAATATGATGTTTGGGATTTGCTCCAAATAATCTAAGACAAGGAAGTAGGTAAAGTATATAGAAATAAAATTGTCCATGAATTTGTATTTGTTGACGCAAAGTGGTGAATACACAAGGATTCACTATGATTTCCTTTGTTATCTGTGCTTTGAAACTGTTCAATGGTAAAACATTTCTTAAGTATAATTGTTTGACAACACTTGCCAAGATAGCTTCCTTAATTCACTGAGATCAAGATGTGTATTTCGGTGTGACCTGTTTTTTATTGGTTAGTCACGACAATATTTTACACTCTCAAATCCTCAAGGATTTCATAGGTGTGAATCTCATATTCTATAAAAAGCAATTTTTACCTACAGTGTTTGAAAGCATTTGCAATTAAATTCATAAGTAGAGAG
The DNA here is from genome assembly GCA_004027875.1 of Aplodontia rufa. Classification (NCBI taxonomy): domain Eukaryota; kingdom Metazoa; phylum Chordata; class Mammalia; order Rodentia; family Aplodontiidae; genus Aplodontia; species Aplodontia rufa. The sequence goes on along the minus strand of PVKS010000065.1, from coordinate 88,091 downwards.
ACTTTAAGATAAATGTTAATTGCACATGCAGTGTAATTATTTACTAACTATAATTATTTCCTTATTCCAAAAATACTATAAATTAAACTTGACTTTTATGACATCATGCAATTCATTACTGATTGACATAATAAAGCACTAAAATAAGAAGGTCAACAAAATTAAGTGAAAAAAAATAAAACCTAAGGGTTGTAAGGTACGAAACTTGAACCTACTATAATCATTGCACATGGTGTTCCCTGAGAATACCCAAAAACATGTCTTAAAAGTCAGAGACACCATATTTTGTACTAAATTTTCCGGAGAACTTACTATTCTATAATATGACATTTCAAAAAAAAAATAATATGACGTTTCATCTGCTTCTATAATTATGACCAAAAATGGGGAATTTTGGTGCAAAACAGCAATAATTATCTATTGCTTACTTAATCTAAAAACCAAATAATTGGAAAGATACAGAACAGCTTTTACAGTGGAAGAAAGAGCTGAAGAACCAACCTTGAGAAAGGGCAAAGACCTGAGCAGCTCCAGATGTTGTGACAGCAGAAATAAATGCATGACATCTCAGGTGCCACCATCCAGGTGAAGGGCCTGGAGCCATTTCCAGGTGTCCAGTCTCTGCTCACAATTCTGTTTCCCCCACATGCTGGGTCAGGGTCCCCCCTCTGATCTTGATTGGCCATCCTAGCATGACTCTATCCATGAGGAAGGGAATTTCCCCAAAGTAAGCACAAACTTGGGTTGGGCACAGACTCAGGAGCCAGGCTATCCAGTTTCACAGGCTAAATTCATCATTCTCTAGGTGTGTGACCTGGGGTGAATTTCTTACTCTCTGGGCTTCAGTGTCTTCATCCTAAAACAGAACTTATAACAGCATCCCTATCAGTTATTTCAAGAACAAAATGCATGGAAATACATTACTATCTGGTGAAAGCTGGTGTTCCGTAAGTATTCACTATGATGAAGCCAAAAAGAAAAGAAAAGAAAAGAAATCTGCAGGGTGCTGACTGGTCAAGCAAAATCCATAGGTGTAGTTTACTATATCTCTCACTGAAATACAAGAGGCTTACAAAAGATACGTTGCATAAAAAACATCTGGCTCTGATAAGCAAGAGTGCAGCTGATGGTGCATGCCACCTTAAGTAAGGCCAGATCTGGAGACCTTCACATCTTTCTTTGGACATTTCATGACATGTCTGATGTCAATGGGACTCTGCACAGCTTCTGGAGGCTAAGTGATCAGTTGCAATCTGCTCATTCAGCTACAAAGCAGCCGTTGCTCTGAGCTCAGTGCCTGATTGTTGAATTGTATAGTGGTTGTTAACACTGGACCTGAGGAGACATTGCCAAAAGGTGGCAGACACCATCAGCTGCACCCTTGCTTATGAGAGCCTGGACCAGGGATGCAGAAAGGCAGTACAACTCAACACAACGTGATTGGGTTAGATGTGTCGGGATACAAGAGATGGGCCAAGCAGATTAAAGAGCCAAACAGAAGTGGAACAGAGAGAAGAAATAAGGAATATGCACGCGTTAGGACGACCACAGGACCTCACAACAATCAGAAGCAGGACATCCTTTAACATACAGGGCTGATCAGATGAAAGATCAAATTACAGTGTATACATGCATGTATACCAGTTAGATTATTTCTTGATTGATTGAGTACATACATTGATTTGTACATGGAAGCCTCAATTTAAGACATAGAATAACTAACACAAGGTTCAATAATGACTATAGCATTTTATAGTTTGTGTGCAGTGAACTGTTGATCTCATATTGATTGGGTAGATACAACCCTACATGTGTTTATTAGTAATCCATTTCTAAACACGAAGGGCAGCAATATTTTGCAATTAGTAGGAAGAACTGTCGTATGTTTCAGGAACACAATTATACAAAAGGCATTTTTAAGTATTTGACTATTTTTATTAGTGCATTATAGTTACACATAACAGTGGGGCTTGTTATAGTAGAGTTCATATAATAATACATGCATGGAGTATAATTTACACCATTTCTACTTTCCCTCTCCTCCTCCCTCCCTGCTCCTCTTCCTCTACTCTGCTAGTTTTTTTTTTTTTTTTAGAGAGAGGGACAGTGAGAGAGAGCAAGAAAGAGAAAGAGAAAAACAATTTTTATTTAGTTTTTCATGCAGCTTTCGTTGCTCTGAGATGTCATTGTGTACGTGGTGCTGGGGTTTGAACTCACGTACTCCTACAAGCCAGGCAAGCGCCCATAATCACCAAGCCACCATTCCAGCCCCTCTAATAGTCTTTTTAAATTTGTTTTTTTAAATTGGTACTTTATAAATATATACAAAAGTAGAATTCATTGTAATATATTCATAATTTGGGCAAGTTCTTTCCATTATTCCCCCCTTTTCCAATCTCTCTCAATTGTCATTCTCTTTTCCTCTATCATGTCTATCTTCATAGGAACTCCCACTTTTTTGATTCCCAATTTCTCTCTAGCTTCTGCATATGCAAGGAAACATTTGACCTTTGACTTTCTGAGTCTGTTTTATGTCACTTACCTGATGTTCTCCAGTTCTACCCATTTATCAGCAAATGATATACTTCATCCTTTTTTATTTTTTTATGTTTTGTACTGGGAATTGAACTGTATATTTTACAACTAAGTCACATCCCCAGACCTTTGCTATTTTGTATTTTGAGACAGGGTCCCACTTAGTTTCTGAGGGTTTCTACAAGTTGCCGAGGCTGGCCTTGGACTTGTGATCCTCCTACTTCAGTCTCTGGAGTCACTGGGAGTACGGGATGTACCTGTAATTGGTTATTTCATTTTATTTACAACTCAGTAAAACTCCATTGGGAACATATATTACATTTTCTTTAACCATTCATGCATTGGCAGACACCAAGGTCAGTTCCGTAATTTGGCTGTTATAGATTATAGTGTTAAAAACACTGATATGCCTATATCACTATAGGTTGATTAGTTCTTTAGGACAAATATCAAGAAGTAGGATAACTGGTGCTTGTACTAATTTGCAATTCCATCAACAAAATATGTGTGTACCTTTCCCCCACATCCTTTTCAGAGTTTATGATTATTCATATTCTTGATGATTGCCATTCTAACTGGAGTGATATGAAATCCCAATGTTGTTCTGATTTGCATGAAACTGAGAATTTACATAAACAATTATAGAAACATGTCAGTGCCTAGCCATTTCTGTTAACACTTTAGACCACTAATGTTAATATGCAAGTTAGGAAACAGTCACCAACAGTAACATGTTTACATACCCTAAAAGATTCCAAGACAAAGACAAAAAGAGGCTTCATCACCCACTTTGACACATCCTTCCTGTGCCCATCAGGCTGGGAGAGTTCAACAGTCATGCAGCCACTGACTAGTCAGCTCACAGGTGTATTGGGAATCCCTGCAAAGGCAGTTTTAGGGGAGCACAGGATGCAGCTTGAGCAGGTGTCGGTGAGAGGCTGTAAAATTTAGGGCAGTACTGATCATGAGACTCCATTGTAACCACAGACAAGTGAGTCTTAAAACTAAGACTGGGGGTGGAGCGGTGGCTCGGCAGTTCCAGCGCTTGCCTTGTATGTGCAAGGAGACAAGTTTGAACCCCAGCACCATGTATAAAGCAAAGTGCAGGAGCAATGAAAGCCAAATGAAAAACTAAATAAAATTGATTCTTCCTTTCTCTCTCACTGTCCCTCTCTCTTAAAAAATAAATAAAAACTAATTGTGTAAACCCCAAGCACTTTGAAACACTTTTCCCTTCACAAGAAGGGAAAATTTCCAATCAAAATTGGACATCTGTGATGTCATAGGAGAAAATGATACATTAGGACAAAGGAACTGTCTGTGACAATTATCCGTTATTCTTTTAATTTCATGATTACAGAAAATCAAACCAAGAAATACCTAAGCTCGTCAAATATTTGCTTGATTTTTTAAAAATATGCATCCTGGATGATTTCTTTCAACCATTTTAATGTCATCTTGTCCCATCACATCTGATAAGTAAGAAAATTAACTCAGGTTGACATCCTCCCTACCAGAGATGCAGAGATATTGAATTCTCTAAGGATGGTTCTAAATACCAGCCTTTAAATGATAACTGATCTGCAAAAGGCAAGTATTGTCTCCGACATGCCATGTCACATTTTTAATTCTTCATTCTGCATTGTGCTACATCCTGCAATGTCAGCTAACGTGGAAAGCAGCAGTACATAACCTGATGGGGTGACTTAAAATTGAATGAAAGCCACTATTCAGCCTGAGTACCCATTTTATGCCATCCATTAGGGAAAATATCAGGGCAAAGAATGAAAGGTTATTTTCAACCATTGTTTAAAATATGCTGTGCTTCCTTGAACACTTGCATTAAATGTATCTCTCTTTTTTGTATCTTTATGATTCATTATTGTGAAAGCCAATTTAAAAAAATAAATCCTATGCCATTTCCCTAATCAACTTGCACTTATAGAAGCCGTCACCTCATTCCATAATACAGTTTTTGGCTTGAAATCATGGGCTTTTAAAAAATCTGGCATTGGAAAGGACCTAGGAGATAATATAGGTCAACCCATTTACTGTGCTGATGAGGAAACAGCGCCAAGATGTGAAAAGATTTGTCCAAAGTCATATTGCTAATCAGCAGCAAAGTTCCTGCGAAATCCTGTGTCCCTTTTCGGTCAGTGTCTTTCAACCCTGCTGCTTGGGTTGTAAACTGCTATGAAGAAACTCAGCAAGCAGGAGGGCACCTTGAGATTATTTACAGTGGTATAAACAGCAGACAACGAGGCCTAACTTGTTCTGATTGAATTTCTGCTGTGTTTTCATTTCTTTTCATATTTCAATGATTTAAAAGCGTTTGCTGTTTATTTAAAGTAGTCAAGAAACAAAATGCTTATGAATCTGATAAAATACACTGTGTAACAGGCTGAAGATAAAATTAATGGAAAGTCCGTGAAAAGAACAAGCCATCAAGGGTGTGGGTAGGGAGTCTGGAGAGAGCACTCTCCAGTTGCTGCCTAGCTATTGTCCTTATTTCCAAGATGAGAAAACTAAGGATCAGAGCCCTTCACCTGTCATTAGGAAGCAACTATGGGTCACATCTTCTCTCAGTAATATTTTTTTCCAACAGGCACACCTTTTGCAATTTCTTCCCAATTAAAATAACCCTTCTAACAAACATCGATTCGGGTTAGGTTGTGGAGATGATGAAAGGAAGGAAAGATAAAGAGCAGACCTTCTTATCCTAGAAGCCTCTTCCCCTGGCTGTGGTTAGCAGGTAGGAGAGACTTCCTTGAAATGATTTCAGGAAAACCATAAACTTCACCTCTCCAGTGTCACCAAGGCTGGAAACAATTGAATTGCTTTTTGTGTTGAGGATTTTTGTTCTTGGTGCACAGAACAAAGTCGGTACTTGTTACCCTCCATGTTGTTCTCATAAACAGATTTAACTATTCAGTTCTTTCCCACTCTGCTATATTCCCATTGCTCTCTGACCTTTTCCCTTGACTGCAGTACTTATTCCTAACTTGCTTCCTTTTTATTTCATTTTTTTGTAAAGGGGCACTTTATCACTAAGACACATCCCCAGCTCTTTTTATTTTTCATTTTGAAACAAGGTCTCACTAAGTTGATAAAGGTCTTAATAAGTTGTTGAGGTTGGCCTCAAACTTGAGATCCTCCTACCTCAGTCTCCTGAGTTGCTGGGATTGCAGACATGCACCACCCTATCCAGCTGGCTTCCTTTTTTAATGTACAAAAACCAACTGATTAATAAAATGCTCTTTTTTCTTTAAATTGGGGATACTTACTTAATGTGAAGTTGCTAGCATTTGCACTATTGTCACTGCTCCATAAAAGGCTATCCAGAGATTCCTCTTTCCCTAGGAACTGAGATATAAGTGTCTAGACCTGAAAATCTGAACAGTGCTTTTTAATGATCTCCTTACATATCTTGGTCTTCCAGTTCTCTAACCAATCCCTCTTCTACCCTTCCTGATCTTAAAAGCCTTATACCTAATGTGAGAGAAAGATGCAAAAGAGGACTGGAGATAGTAGTGTTTTGTTTTTTTTTTTTTGTCACTGTCATGAACCTTAGACAGCCACTGCATACACTAAATGCTAACCATAAACTTAAAGTTTCTTGTCTTCTTGGGTAATTTTCAAAAGTCTCCATTCTTTCTGAGTCTTAACCTTTCTGACTTTCTTCATGCAGATTCCTGCTTGAATTTTATACTTGTGCTAGGTCATCTACTCATTCTTCCTTTCTTTGAGCACAGCCTTATTCACTTGAAATAACCCAGGTGGTTGGTCCTCACCCAGGCTAACAGCCTTCAAATAAACCACCCTTTTTATTTCTCATGAGAAAAGAAAACAGTTCAGAATTATACCATCAGAATTACATTTTTAGAGACTTTTTTTAAAAATTATCTTGGCTATTAGAGTCTTATTTATGCACAGTCCTGAGACAGAAGGGAGCATAGGAACTAGAAGGCAGTGGGAGACCCACACAAGAAAGCGAATGTCCCTTCCTTAATGTGGACTGCATAGTTAGGCCAGGGGTGAAGGGTGTTGATATCTTCACCTTCAGACTTTAGTCATAATAATAATGAGAATGGCATTATTTTTTCTTCTGCTGAACACCATATGGCCATTACACTGCTTTGAAGGGAAAGGAAAAGGAGAGAGATCTCGGGCCTTTTGGAAGTAGTAATTGTTAACATTTCGGTGGCTAAAATGAGAGTAGAGGTTGCTTATCTTCTGTAGGGCTGATAGGCTGACAGTTCCTTTTTCATAAAAAAGTAGAATGAGCTACAACGAAGTGTGAGTTTTCACACCCCGGCAAGTGGATGCAGCAAATGCAGTGCCGATGGGAGGCAACTACTTTTTCACATCTCCATTCATGGAGGCTCCAGCATGCACTAAAATTTGCCCCAAGTCCAAGCCCCAATTGAACCCAGTGATTCATCAGGGATGCTGAGCTGTACCTCTCTGCCCACCTGTGAGTCATGCCTTCTGTCGTCAAGCATCGTATAGCTCTGCTTACAGACACAACACTGCCAGGAGTGGGGTGCCAGCAAAGACAGGTGTTCCTGCTGCTCCTTTTGATGTGGCAGCGCCCTCATGATTGCTGACAAGAACCAATAACTGAGTACCTCACGCCTTTCTCCTGCCATTCTCAACCTTTCTCCTTCCCAAGGCCCCTTTTCTCCTGCAAACTTGGAGGAAACTTTGCATGCTCCTGAGGGGCCCCCAGGTAGGGCACTCATCACTGCAGAAGCCACCACTTCAGGAAGACATCTCAGTACCTCTAAAAAGGAGTAAACTACAGTGAAGAGCCTCTGCTCTATTTTATCTCTGCAGCTAAGTACATAGGAGCAAGACCAGGAGCATAGATTCAATTTTTGTCAGAATTTTCCATAATCTTCTAACTAGTTGCTTTTGCCGCATTCATAAACTGAGTTCTTGCAGGGCAGGCCTGTGCCAATTTGCAGGGCTGCTGCTTAAAGATGAAACCCGAAAGGTATACATATGCTCCAACATGGCTGCAATTTTAGCTGTTCAGAGAACACAGCAAGATAAATAACCATGCCATGAGAAATTACAGCATTATGTACTGCAATAAATATGACAAATGATAGGCCAGATATTCATTGGCTCATAACAGTTGGCAGGCATAACCATCTGTGGATCCAAAGTTCAAACTATTTGTTTTCCCTCCTACGGCTGCCTTGATATTTCTCCTCCTCAGCTGGAACCTCTGGCCTCTAAGGTAGCGTGGACAACCTTGAGAAACCTCTGACCTCATTAGTTTTTCATTAAGAAATGAAGGTATTGTACCAAGAAAACCAAGCCTCTGTATGTAAGAGAGAAAGAGAGAACACAACACGAGATTTTGATGTCCCTTCCACAATGTAGAGAGCTTTTTACTTACAAAGAATCTGAAAGCAGGAAAGGCAAACCTGAGGATAATTAAGAAAAATGATAGTGTTTGTTGCCTCAGAAGAAATAAATCTTCTGTGTCTCTCGTTTATTTATTGATTAAACAAGGAACCCTACAATGGATTTAAGTTCCTGCTTTTGTCACTAGAAAGGTAACACTGAAGTCCATTATTTCATTATGTGAAATGCTAATCTATATTTCTCATTTAGAATCTAAACCCTCTGCTTGGTTGAAATCTCTCAGCTTACACCAGTGATAAGAGAAAGCCTAATGAGCCCTAATGTCGCCACAGCAAAACTTACCCAATTAAACCAGCAGCTCCACAGAGAAGGAGACTGCCAACTTCTAATGCAGAATCTTGACAGTTTGGAGTTGAAAACCCAGGCTAAAGAAAATCAGGATCTTAAACAGCTGTCTTTCTAAGCATAATTACTCCCTGCTCTTGATTCACCCTACTAGGATGTAGGGAAGTATATCATCAGAAAGGTTATGAAAATATCTTCTTGGGCAATGGGAGGTGCTAACAGAATCCCTGCAATAAGAACCCTTTCCCTGGTTACTAACCCAGCCTGGAAGTGAGACACCTGGGTAAGACAACCAGCATTTTATCGTTCTTAATGAATGTTTTCTCTTTCGGCACCTATTAAAATAAAGCAAAATGATTAGACCTAAAAGTAAATTTTTCCTACCCCTTCCCCATCACATACAAAATACCAAGCCAAAAAGTCATCAAGAGCAATTTTTAGAAAAACAGAAACTGCAAGATGATGAAAGCATTCTTGCTACCCTTTCTTATTCAGGTCGCACACCATCAAATGAACATTGTCAGAGTAAATCTGCAATATTTATTGACCAAATATACATTGAGTACTGTCCTTGTACTAAGCAATAAGTATAGTTGGGATTGGGAGAGCAGGGGATAAAGATAAATCAGACACGGCTTCATCATTTATAGCTCTCCCAGATCACAAAGATGAACCATTCTCCCAAAAGTTAGAGACATAGACATGCTGGGCACAGAGTCTGCTGGGGTAAAGAAGAAACACTTTCAACCTTTTCTTTTTTTTGGTACCAGGGAGTGAACTCAGGGGCTCTTAAACACTGAGCAACATCCCAGCCTTTTTATTTATTATTTTAAGACAGAGTCTCTAAGTTGCATAGGGCCTCCCTAAATTATCAAGACTGATTTTGAACTTGAAATCCTCCTGCCTCAGCCTCTCAAACTGCAAAGATTACAAGCATGCACCACTGTGCTCAGATTAGACATTTTCAACTTTGAAAACAAAACAAGGGATGATTTCCTAGAGAAAGTGAGACTTGAAGAAAAGGTGAACTTAAACATGCAGATCTGAGGTAGCACAGAGGCATCCCAGACCGGAAGAAATCCAAACCAAAACAGGAAGCGGGAAAGGGCCTAGTGAGCCCAGCAGGCTGAGAAAGCCAGCAGAGCAGGAGACACACAGTCAGGCATCAGAAGTGAGTGATTCTCTTAGTACAGTTCTGCCACTCTTCTAGGCACGGGGTTGAGTAGTGAAGACGACACACAGATCTCCATCCCCACAGGGTTGTGGTCCAGATGGGGAGGCATACGTGTGCAAAGAGAAATGAGCCTCGGATGGCTCTTAATCATGCAAGTATTAGAGCAGGCAGGTTATGGAAGGCATTCAGGGAACTTTCTTTGTTAAGACAACTATTGAGCAGACACAGAATAAGTGAAGAGTAAGTTGAGTGTTTGTCTCAGGGAATTATAATCTAGGTAGAGACCCTGAGGAAAAACGTAATAGTACAGGCGAGGAAGAAGAAGGCCTGTGAGGCTGGGCAAAGAGGCAAAGGAGGCAGGAGAGGGCCACATTTTCCTGGCTTGCCAAACTCTGAATCTCAGGATGAGAAAACACGGAGTTCAGGGCCGAGGAGGGACACCGCAGCCTGCTTTGCCTCTTTGGAAGAGCACGGTGGCCGCTGTGTGGAGGACCTAAAGGACAGGGTGAGGGTGGAATTAGAGACCAGTGTGGATGAGACAGTGTGGCCAAGAGAGGACAGCACGTGAATGAGGAGTGTGTTGTGAATGTGTGCATCAGCAGGGCAGGAGAAGGTTTGGAACAGTTTTCACAGGGTGCTTATTCCTGGTCTGAACTGGCCAAACATTTCTATCTTTGCTTACAAAAGTTTAGCTCCCAGAGTTGCAGGTTCATTCCTCCCTGGTGTGCATTCAGTCTATTCACGTTGTTTGAATAGCAAAGTTAGCTGGTATTCCTCAGAAGCTCCAGCTGTAACGTCAGCCTCACTGCGCAGGGCGAGAAAATAATTGTGACTGTGTTTCAACTACATCGGCATTGGTGACCCAGGGGACTTCCTCGCCACAGCGTTAGGGCTCCATTTACAGCTTCAGCGGTCCCCAGTTTAAAAAGACGATTGCACTCCTCTTCTCCCCTAACTAAGGTGAACTGTTGAAAAGGGTGAGTGGTTTTGTGTCCAACAGTCGTGTCTATCTTCTTTCCTGGTAAGATTCAGCATAAACCTTCTCCGAGACAAGAGATTAGGAAATTCATGGTAGCAAGTGTTGTGCATTCTTGCAGGCAGCCAAGAAGGAACAGAGGGTGGCTGATGGCCATTTTCTCTCCATCACTAAAGCTATGTGAAGGTCTGTTTGCTCCACTACTTTCTGCATGACCTGCGGACCTGGATTTCCTCCCTTACTCCTGGTTTCCTCACCCTCTCCCTTATTTCCCTAGGGCATCACTCTGATTCCTATTTTTGTACAGCTCCTATCACAGCTTCATTTCATTATTAACACAGGTTATCATGTCATGGGAGAGGTGCTTGCTCGATGGCTTGGTATCTCAACAGTCACATGATTGATAAGCTCTTAAAATCACCCAGGAAAGAACTGCTGCGGCACACACCGCAGATAGAATGGAACACACAAGAAAGACCATATTTCTAAATGCCTGCAGCAACCTCCAGGTCAGTTTTCTTCTCTGACCCAAAAATAAAAAATAAAGAAGGAAAAGAATCCACCAGCATAATGTGACGAGAAATGCAAGATAATATGTCAGAAATAACAATGCAGGTCAAACTGGCATTTGTTGTCACTGAAAGTGATGAGCTGCTTTTCTTCCTCCAGGAAAAATAATTCCCTGCAAGTCATTATCTTTTCAGAGCAACAGAATGTAAGACTTTTTTCTCCACTATGAGGTGGTGGCTCCATTGCAAAACAAGTGTGATCATTACTCTTGGTGTGTGACATTGTCTTAGAAAAATAGCAATTATTCACGTAATTCCATTCATGAAAATACTTTTCAAATGTTCAAAGTACTTTTCAAACGTTGATGTATACATGAAGATCTTGCTAGAAATTAGATTGTGGTTCAGTGGGTCTAGGGTGTGGCCTAAGATTCTGCATTTCGAAAAGTTCTCAGGTAAAAGTGAAGGTTGTCAGGCTCCCAACCACATTTTGTTTTCAGAGAGAATCAATCTTATTTATTTTTTATGTAGTTTTTGTTTTTCCAACACTTAGTTATGTATATGATGCTGAGGTTTGAACCTAGGTCCTTGCGCATGCCAGGCAAAAGCTCTATAGCTGAGCAACTGCTCCAGCCCCTTCCAACCACAATTAGTGTAGCAAAACATTAAACAGTATCTTCTGCATTATATTTACTCTGTATTTTGTTTTACTTTCTAGAATATGCCAGATTCCACTGGATTTGGGTTTTGGCCAGGACCCTTGCTCCTATGCGTGAAAGTTCTCTAGTGGTAGTATTTGCATATTTCAACTTTGGGTGACTATGTTTAGCCCTGTATTACTCTTCCCAGTGATGGCTGCATTCTTTCATTATGATTCATGCTCTGCTTTTTATTGTTAATATGTAAGTCACTGTGTTGATCCATTGATGTGGGGAAATTTTCTTTCTTAACCCTTCAGAAAGTTAGTAATTAAATCCTTAGAAATCTTGTAAGCAAGAGGTGAATTTTTAATACTTTATTTCTTTGGAAAAATACTAAGGCTCTAACAATCACCTTTCTAGAGGAGGAAAGAAAGCATGCTATTTTGCCAATTTTACTTGCTCCTTCCTAGAGTGAGAGCTCTGAAAAATCATGGAAGGGAACTTAGAATTGGAATAATGTTATTTTACATTTTGATTCAGATCCTGTAATTTGAAAGAAAGCCTTTGAAGATAGATTGATTTTGATAATTTCCTGCATTCCACTTAACATCACCTGGAGCCAATCAAGAAAAATCAGAATATCTAGCTTTGACATTTGGGTGTGAAGCAAAAACAACACCTTTATATTTTAAACTTTGGTGTTTCTGAAAGTGAGAGGTTGAGAGGCTGGGGTTGAAAGTTCTAGCTTCATCCATGCATGTAAGGAAAGAGCCCACCATTTTGTCCAAAGGTGAATTTGAATCAGATTGGCTAAGTTGGTGGTTCTATCTCAAACCTCTTCTAAGTAGAATCTGCTGATCAAGCCAAAGTGTGTCCTGTGGTTTTCTTTGAAGATAAACATCCTCTGAAGTCTGCTTGTGAAGATTCCATCTCCTTAAAGCCTATGCCAATTTTAAGATCATCAATTTATTTTCAAATTGCAGATTTGGGATGGTATTTGGGTATGCAGGAGGATATATTGCTCAATTGTCATTTAACCATACATAAATTAAATGTCTGCATAAAAAGGAATGCATTTTACAATTTTCAAATTGATGAAAGTTTTATGGGAAGATGTAATGAGAATAAGGATGTATTTTATGCAGGAGAAAATGCTGTCTGGCACAAAGAACCATTGACAAGAATTTAAGAGTCTGGGATTGAATTGGTGCAGTGCAAAAGATGCCTTCAGGCATGGATGCTCCAAAGTAGGTCAAAAGAACATCAACTGAATCAGAGATGCTCACTGCTTCCTTTGAAACCTCAAAGATGCTCTGGTTCCCAGGATGTCAGGAGAGGGTAGGGTCATCTCAGATGTGGTTGTGTGAGCTTGCGCACATCATTGAAGGAAGCACGGCATAGGGCAGAGGTAACCTAAGACCGTGGCTACTTCCTAGCTGTGTGATTTTGAACAGGTTACCTAACTTCCTTTGCCTCAATTTCCAAGCTATGAAAACAATAGTGTCAATGTTGGTATGAGCAGGAAGTTATTAACATTCCTATAAACTCAGCTCAGTCTCACATGCAGGTGTGAGTATTCTGTGTTCATTAAATAGGTGGGCAAGTCACAAGCCTCCTTGAAGCTCAGCTGACTCATAGCAAGGTACTTCCTAAGGTCGATATATGTTAGCTACCTCATCCATACTGGTCTTATCATTAAATTTGATAAGTATGCTTTAACGCTCTAAAATATAGTTTGCAAACTAAAAGGGCAAAGAAAGAAAACAAAATAAAAAACCCTGTAGCATTCTACCAGCAGTATTCCTCCAGGTTAGCATCGACACATTAATCAACCCTCTCTGGGCACAGTCATTCATCAATTATGACTCCACTTCACAGGGCTGTCATGCAGCCCATATTTGACTATTTAGTCCACAAAAATAATCTCTTTCTACTGCATGTTTTTAACAGACAGAACATGATGATAACGCCTTCCATTTATATAGCACGTTAATGGTTTGCAAAGCCTTTCACATCCACTATTTTATTTAAACAGACATCTTGTAAGAGGCTCATTTGTCTTAAAAGAATCAGCTTTGAGGAAATTTCCAAATTTGATTTTAAAACATACTTTCACTGCTCCCAAGAGTTATCACTGAAAACAAAATTTCCACCAATGGTTTCTTTTAGGTGATGGGCTATAGTTACAGAATCTGGGGATATTTGCAAAGCCACCCTGATGTTAAAATCATCCCATGTTCTCTACTCTCCTTTTCTCTCTGCTTCTACCCAATCCCATAGCACCTACTATCTTGAAAGCATCTCTACTTAAAGTGCATTCTGTGTTTCCCTGTATCCAGAATCCCCACACCTTTGCCATCACTATGAGTCAGTCTATAGCTACCTTTCCTTGAGCCCAGTACCTCAAAGCACTGTGAGCTGCAGCCCTAGGTGTTAGTATTACCCAGCACCCATTCATCCATCTCCTGTTCGGCCCAGTGATGGTATCTTTTTCTGGGATTTACTAGTCTTTATTTCTCTCTTGGGATTCTTTTCTTACTTTACTAAAAATTATTTTGCCATCTACTTTCTAAAGGAATCTGAGAAATCTTAAAAACACACAAGCATTCAAAGGTTCAAAAGGATGCACAACAGAGCTGGCCTCCCGCGGCTCCCTCTTGCTGATCCTCAGCTTGGTGTCTTCCTTCCTAACAAAACTGCACACACGAACAGGTCACTTCACTCAGATAATTATAGTCTTTATATCACTTTGTGAAGAGAATGCGAACTCTGATCATGGCCGGCAGAGTTGCAGAAAGACCAGAGATTACACTTTCCAGCCCCGAATCCTCCATTTCAAACAAGAAGCTTGTTGAGGCTTCTGGAAGCTCTATGTATCTGTTTCTCCTTTCTTGCTCTCAAAAAAACTGAACACTTACATCACAGTTTTAGTATGTGAGGGTCACTGACCTGAGTGCATGACACAGATGAGCTCACTTAATCCTAATCATGTCCATGGATGAGGAAACCAAAATAGAGAGTACAAGGACCCTACACAAAGTCAGGATGGGACTCCAACCACATGGGTCTAGACCCTGGGTGACTCTAGTCTGTGTCTGTTCCAGCTGCACAGAGCCACTGCTTTCTCAGGTGTGCAGAGCATCCTACCTCTTTCCTTGACATGAAACTCACAACCCAACATCTTAACAAAACCCCTGCGATGGCCCCACTCATTCTCCATGTGTCAGGGAGATTGTCCAAATCATCACTTTCATGATACTGATTGACATCCCTAAAGTCCCCTAATGCTCCCAAGGTCAGAGCACCTGATGCTTTTCTATCCCAAACATCTCTTAAGTATTTGTGTTTCTCCAACCTTGGCGTTAGTAGCTGGAGACCAACTAGATTTAAAAGAGAGAATGATCAGAGCTCATTGAGCAAGAGTTTCATAGAAGTTTTTAATTCTGTATTCTACCTGGAATGTAATTTTTGCATTGATTTTCATGAGCCACATATGAACTTGGAGGTGCAAATGAATTGCCTAAACTTGGAAGGAAATAGAGATGAAATGGGTTAGAAACTACATTCCAGACTTAACAACAACCGCAGCATTTTCTTCTTTTGGAAGAAAATGAACAACTTATGTAGGAAATTATGAGGAAGTTGGCTTAAAAGAAATGCAAATGCACAACTCTACCTCGTGACCATATTCTTCTCCTCCAGGGACTTGCGGTGGTAACACCCAGGGAACACCCAGCATTGCACAGAACTTCTGCTTTAGCAGTCTCATATTTTCCTCTCTAGACCTTTGTATTGTTTTCATTATTTCATACTGCCTAATAAATCACCAGTAATGTACTGGCTTAAAATATTTATTATCTGCAGGACCACATGATCAGTGAAGGATGGCAAATTTCTGTCAAAATAACTCACCCCATTGATTTTACATGAAACCAAGCCTTGCATTTTATTGTCTGACTCTGAAAGGGAAAAAAGAAAAAGTAAAAAGTTCAATCCTTCCCTAATTCTCTATTCCTCTCTGCCAATACCACTGCAGAGGAACGTAGGATGTTCCTTAAGGAAATTCTTCCAGCCACCACCACTGTCACAAAAAAGTACCTTGAGTTACTTGAGGAGCAATCTTCTTCCTTAAATGGGTAGCAACCCACTATGAAAGCTGGTTCCATCTATATTAACCCACTGTAGCAATGTCTAAATGAGTAGATTAATCTTCATTTCCCAAAAATTCAACAAGTTAAGAATGCTTAAAAAAGTAAGACTGGCAAAAAAATAAATAAATAAAAATTTAAAAAAGATGATGTATGTTTGATCATTTAAACATCTTCTTAACTTTTGGAAAATATTTTTTGTTAAAATTTTGGAGCATACATTGAAGTTACAATATGCCTTATGTGCTTCACTTCTTCTTATCAGTAAGTGAAATTAAGTATTTCTAGTATGTCTGTGACAGTTCTTAACAGGTGAGTGTCAGGAATTGTAGCCTGTATCCAAGGCAAGATTTATGCAGTAACAAACTTGTGAAGAGAGAGAAGAATACACTTCAAGAACTACACTTTATGAACAGTCTAATTAGTGTGCTGCCAAGAAAGTACAACTGTGTATGGAATAGCTCCCTGTGGGGGAAGTTGGCTGCTTAGAAGGAAAGATCTCCTTGTCTGGACCACATATCAAAATACATTTTGATATATGCATTTTAAAATTAATTAAATTTTTTTAATTAAATAATTGAAGGCCTGGAGAGGTGGCTCAGTGGTAGAGCACTTGCCTGGCATGTACAAGGACCTAGGTTTGATCCAACGTACACAACTAAGGGGAGGAAAAACAAAAACCAGATGAAAAATGAAAATTAATTCTTTCTCTCTCAAAAACAAAATCAGATCAAAATAAATAATTAAAAAAGTATAAAACACCTGAAAAAGATGGTAAGGAGTTATATGCATTAATCATTACTTTACTAGATAATCCTAATTTAATCTACTTTTAATCTAATTAATTTTAATGTGAATTTCTAATTTCAAACAATAAACAATATATTGGGGATATATTTTAAAAAGTTCTAGTACACAAAATGATACACAGAAGGTTTTTGGACAGCTTTTTCTTTAGTAAGAAAATGCTGAAACATTAACATAATAAGGAAAATACACAGGCAGAGAGACACAGAAATGTCAAAAATTAATATACATGTATATGTTCAGTTCAAATTACAGTATGGGGGGATTGAAGAAGAGACATGAGTTCAGGGAATGGATGAAGGGGGGCAGATCCTGGTCTAGGATTGGCCTTACCTTACAATCTCACTATGTCAATCCATGTATGCATGAATGTGTGACAGCAATTCCCTCCAATATGTAAGACTGTGTCAAGCAAATAAATAAATGAATAAAACAATGAGGTAAGAGCATGAGCAGACTTTATAAAACAAATACAAGGATGAATTTACATGAAAAAAATATATTCGCCTCTCCATATCCAAAGGTTCTGCATCCATGGATTCATCCAACCTCAGATTTAAAATATTGCTTTAAAATTGTGGTTATACCTAACATGTACAGATCTTTATTTCCTTGTCATTATTCTTTAAATAATACACTAAAACAAATATTTATATAGCATTTGCAATGTATTAGCAATATGATCATCTAGAGGTGATCTGAGCTATATGAGAGGATGCGTGTAGATTGTATAAAATACCACACCATTTTATATAAGATACTTGTGCACTGGCAGATTTTTGGTATCCACAGGGGTTCTGAAACCAAACTGCTGCAAATACCAAGAAACAACTGTATTTTCTTCTTTCTAATTAATAATGAAAGAATCTTAAGTTTTAGAAATCTATTTTTCAGTTATCTTATTTCTAAAATTAAAACATTCAATTGTGATGAAGATGTAAGGAGAGAAGCAATTTCCAATATTAGGCCATGAACATAAATTGGTGTAATATTTCTTGAAAGCAGCCTGGCAATAGAGATAAGAAACTCAATAAAATTAGATATTTCAACTCAATAATCATCCTTACAGGAAGCTAGCCAAAGGCATTAAAAGCCATTGATGTGCCAGAATGTACATTATTGTGGTACTGAGTATTGAATTTTGTAACATTGAAGGAGTTGTTTTTTAACATGGCATATTAATGATGGAATATTATGTGATTATTTAAAAATCACAATTTACAGGAACAATTCATGATTTCAAATAATGCTTTCAATATGTAAAAAAGCAAAATTACTAAGATACATGAGTCTAGAATACTATTTCAATTTATATGAAAAATAATACATAATTTAAAAAGCCAATATTTTAATGCAGATTACCTGAGTGATGAAATTATAGTTTTTGTATTTTTCTTTATATTTTCCCACATTTTCTATAATGGGTGTGTATTACTCTTAATACAGGCAGAAAACATCCCAAAATATTAATTATGTATTCACTGATAGAAAAATACTTGAGTAGAAAGATGGCTTTCTGGGGTGTTGTGGAAAACTGAGTCAGAGCCTGCATGAGCCAAGTACATGATTGCCTCTAGTAAGATTTAAAATTTACCAAGAACAAATCCTCACAATGACCTCTTCCATTCCTCTATTGATCCTGCAATTATTGTTGGGGGACAAATCTCTGTAGGTCTCTCATGTTTCTTCTTGCCTCTATCCTATGTTTATTTAATGAACCACCTTGGAATATACAGTGTCTCACTCCAAATCAAAGGGCAAATGTACTTATTGTCCATGATAAAAGATTCAAGTTCACCAAATTCTAGATTCCTTTCCTCTTCCCCTATAACACCTGGCCCTTTACACATCCCTGTGAGAGTTACAACCAATATCTGGCTATTAATATTGCTGTAATGAAGTAACCTTTATCTCCGACCCCACAAGTCTTATATCTTCTGCTAGCATGAAGCTGTGGCAAGCTAAGTTGTTAGCCTGAAAGTTAGATAAAGACTCAAATCCTTCTCAACAATGATCTAAATAGCGATTAAATTCTTTGGCTATAAAAGTTTGTTTTCTGTTAAAAGGAACATACGTTTAGAAAGGGTAATACTTTAGGTTTATCAATCATTCATAATTTATTACATAAAAAATATTACAAGGTTCTCTGTTGTAAATAAATTTATACAGAGAAGAAAAGCAGCATGTATCCTTAGCAATTAAGCTCAGTAGATAATGATACACACCAAACAAGAAAGTCTTTTGAAAGGGAAGTAATAAGAAAAAGACAACCACTTTGGAGTATGAAAGGGTGCCATTGAACAACAAAATTAATAAAGAGTAGTAAATTTACAGCATTAAAAAATGGCAAAACCACTGGAAAAAGGGTGTGTAGGCTCCACAGGGCCCCTAGCAGAACTGCATGGTTCTTTCCAGTTTCCCACACCTGGAGGTCCCAGCCCTGACCCGGAAGAGCATCTCTAAATGTGACAACCCAGAGAGAAGCTCAGCAGCACTGAACCTTGTCAGTGAAGAGGGCTTCAGGTGGCATAGCACAGAGACTGAGGAGAATGTTTTTTGTATTCTTTGACAGGATATTTTGGTACTGGCCACAGTCCAGATTTTTTTTTAAAGGGGAAAATATAAAGGGTTTTGAGTAAAAGATTTTCCCCAGTGGAAAGTTTACAGGGAAAAGTAGCAGGGTCTACTTGCAAGCCAATTCAGTTCCACTTCGTTTTCAGGGATGAAATGCTTTCAGTAGCACACAGCCCCCATCTGGCAGCCACTCACGCCATGCCCATGATGACGTGCAGCTTGGCATTAGCAGGAACTGAATGAAGTCAGACTTGGTCCCCATGTCGCTGCTCTTATGCTTAGCTTTCCTAGCCTTTGGATGGTTCCCAGTTCAGCTGTTGTCTAAAAGAGAGGGAAAAAAAATCAACACATGGATTAAATAGTTTTTTCTCAAAAATTCTCCAAAAGATAAGACTCAAATGTTGAAAGGGTTAAAAAACAACGTGACTGATTCAAACATTTTATATCACCATCATACTAAGTGGTAACAAGAGGATAAAAAGGGAAGGACACGCTTGAGGACTTGCAAATTTCAATTCTTGAAATTCCACGGGTACTTCACCTTTTTATAATCTCCAAATTAGAGAAATATGTGGCCCAAACTTCTAAGAGAATTCTGTATATAAAAAAAAGAACTAAAATCAAACTTAAATCTTGGTGCAAATGACCTCTGTTTGGGTAGGGACATATCAGCTCATGGTGCCAGAGTCAATTAAGGCTTGTTGAAAACATCCTTGTGTTTATGCAGTATCATTTTAATTGTAGTGCATTCATCCTGAATAAAGCCACTTATCTTGCTGGACGGCTCTAACCCACACTGAAGTTAACTAGCTCTAGTTTCACTGCTCTGCTTGAAAAAAAGTGGGGAGAGGGAAGACAGCAGAAGAAAGAAAATAGGAAATGCTCCTGGATCCTTCCATGGTGTGTGAATCCACTTTACACAATTATAATGCCCAATTAATCTTAGCAACATGAATGACGAATCATTTCTCCAGGTGTCTCTTCAAAAAGAGGAAATTTAGTTCCAATATTTCACTATTGTTTTAAACCAACTGTAATTTTGCCAGATTAATGGGAAAGCAAATAATTAAACCCAAATCTATATTCAAAAATAGTCTCTCCTCGGGTGTCAACAAAACAGCACACTGACTACCCGGATACCAATTTTTCTAGGTAATACAAGGAACAATGACCAAATTCCATCATTTGTGTCCTTTTTTATATCTTGATTTGATGGTATCTCCTGCCATCTACTGATAGATAGAAATGATAAAAACAGCTTTTCTGAATCACTTGGCCATTATTCCATACATAATCAAGTGCCACCTTTTGTTTGAATATGCAAACCACCCACAACATTTTACACTTTGGAAGCATTATGGTGTAGGAAAAATACCACTGGATTAAGAGTCACAGACTCTGTGTTCTCATGCCAGCTCATCCAAGGACATAGAATCTTCTTCCAAACTTAGACTTCTTGTTCTAAAATAAGTGTTGGGGTTGGGGAGGGGGACACTTTCTCCCACCTACAAGATGATCTAAGTTTTACAGGCATTTGAGTTTTTGATAAACACAGTTACAAAGAACAGGTCATTGATGATTTTACACATGCCTCAATTAAAATGTCAGAGTCCCTCACTGCCCTCCCCATTTTGTCTGTCACCTCTGAACACTGCACATCCAGCCTGTCCCCAGGGTGCAACATCTTCAGGAGCTGTCTGCTGCTCCTCCGCCTGACACAGACATCTTCACTGTGAAAGGCTCTGCCTTCACACAAAAAGTTCGCTTGGGAATAGCGATTAAGTTGTTGAATTTAAATGATTTCACCAGCTACTCTGCAACTGACCTGAGATCCCAATTGGGAGATAGATATATTTGATCGTTTTTTAACCTTTGAAAAGCAGGCAGTCAAATGACTCTTTACTTATCTGGGGTCACTTATCTGGTAACTTCAAATGTCTAGGACACCACTGAGAACCAAAGATGGACAAGAAAAGGCCTTGGAGAAGCATTTCTAAAGGTCTCCAGAAAGCAGAAATGCATCTCACCAAACTTACTCACTAAAGCTCATGCCCTTGACTTCAAGAGTTTTTCTGCCTTCTTCAAAGACATATCTCATCAATATAAATAAATTTCCAAGCTTAGCCATGTTGAATTTTTAGCCATTGCCATTAAGAGGCAGCAAATTAAACATAGGGACAGTCTATTAGAGGCAGGAGCAGCAGCTATATGAGAAGTGACAGCTGAGCATCTGACAATAAATAGAAAAATGAAAATGTGTATTATCACAATGGAATCTTTTAAGAAAGCAAAGAAGTGTGCAATTCAGTTAAAAAAGGAAAGTATTAAAATTCGTTAAAGTAAAAAGTGTCAGAAGCCTTAAAGGTGTAGGTTTTAGATAAGAAAAATTCGCTACTTAGACTTCCTCAATTCCAAATGATTTTAGAAAGGTGAAGAATTCCTATAGAAAAGAACATGGCAGAGGCCAGTGGGGCAGCTGACACAGGAAGGTTCTCCTTTGGCCAAAGTTTTCCATGGCCAAGTACTTAAAAGTTGTTGATTTTCCAGTGATCTGTCCCAGTCTGCTCCCTTACCCTATACCCCCAATATATGGTATAGTGTATGCCACATGAACTTTTCTTGACCGTTCAAGTTCTCCTCTGCTGCCATCATGGAATACCATGGTGCCCTCGGGACTGACCCAGAGTAGAACTGCATGGCCCTCTACGGAATGCCCTGGCCTGAGCGCTGTTGCACCTTTGCCTCTTTTGTTCTGGTGTATCACATCAAGTTCAAGTTTGCCAAGTGGCTAGGATTCACAATTTTGAATGTGGTCTCTTCTTCCCTCAGGGACTTCCCTGATAACCAAGTTATTCCCCTAAATCTTCAGAAAAACTTTCTCCCCTTTTCCACTGTTCTAATTCTAGCAGGGTTTGAAAAGTCATGCTAGGCAGCCCAGGTAACTCTCTCTCACACTTGACCTTAGTTTCCTCCATTAGTACCATCGTGTGAAGCAAAGTGTGTCAGAAGAACAATAATGTGTAACAGATTGCAAGAAAAAATAGGAATATGCTTCTGCCTCCCTCGGATTTGCCCTTTTACTGTCATGCATTGGGGTGTGAAGAAGCACAGCTTGGGAGGAATTTGGCCTGCTCTGTAAAGGTCATAAAAGTTTCCAACAGAAAATGATGACTCATGTTCCATACATCCTGATATTTCAGAGTGTTCAGGAAAAAATGCAATCTAGTCCAACACACCCTTTCTTTCCATCGTTTTCTTGCCAACTCGCAGTACTTGTGAATTTCACTACAAAAGGAAGTTCAACAGCCAAGGTGAGGGAAATTGCTCATGTGAACAAAAGTTCAAAAGCAGGGCAAGAGGAGGCAGGCTTCTCTGTGCCTTGCATTTACCAAAGAGGCAGGTTCCATCCAAACACGCAGATCTTTCTCATACAAATATGCGGCTCAGTGTTTTGGCATCTTTCAAAGCAAAATTTTAGAGCCTGCTCTCCCTCCCCAGTTCTTTGTACACACACATATGCACGCACACACAAACACCAGCTTTGAAATCTCATGTTATTGTCTGAGAACTTGAAACACATCCAGCATTTGACCTTAACTTTCCAACACTGCAGGAAGCAGGAATTCTCACACCCTGAGGCCTCTCGTTAAATGAGCCCATGGAAATATTTCCCCCAAAGATGCTTAATTGTACATTCTGCACACATATCATTTTCCCTTCTCACTGAAAATATATAAGGCCACACATTCCAAATCTTGATAGAAACTCCTCATCCAACAATCAAGCAATATGGCTACATAACAAACACACAACTTGTGAGATCCATTTGCCATCTGCATGTGAGTCTAAGAAACATGAACTAAAGGGCATTCTCTCTGCAGAGCTGTTGGGAAACTGTCAGCTCCAACTTTTCCATATCCTGTGTCACAATGCTCAACAGTCAAATTCCAAATGAGAACAGGGTTGGCCAAGTTTCACTCAGTCCTCGCCCCTCAGTCCACCACAGGCAAGGATTCCTGATGGAGAGACCCATCATGACAAGCAATTGGAGAGGCACAGTCTCCCCAAAGGAAAAGGACAGCGCTGATTTCAGAGGAAGCAGAAATGGACCCAGGTAGGAAAATCCTCAGGTTAGCTCTAAAGCAGGAAGGTAGCAGTGCCAGAGATCAATTAGAGCTTTGCAAGTTGGTCAGACTACAAATAAGGCCCATGAATACTTTATTGATGTTATAAACTTTCCTTCATATAGGATTATGTACCCCAAAGAGAAAAAAATTTAAAAAGTGGTTGTAAGACCAACCTTTTAAGGCCATTCAACAGTTTAGCTGACTCAATTAAATTGTTGTATTAAGGGATGGAGAAAGAAATAAAGGAGAGAGAGAGAGAACTCTTTCAAGCCTCTATGATTTCTCTGTCCAAATGTAAAATTGAATAAGAAACTCCTAACTCAGAAAATTATAGAAGCTGGGTGTGTAGCTCAGTGGTAGAGTACTTGCCCAGCATGCGTGAGATCCTGGCTTAGATCCCCAGTACAGGAAAAAAAAAAAAGGAAATTATAGAAATTTGAATTGGAAAATTGGAAAGAATCTTCACAGGTCTGGCTCAACTACTTACTCAGTGCAGGAATTTGCTCTCTCTGCAAGATCTTGTAGTTTTTGCTTGCGTACATATATTTCATCATTGCACAGTTCTAATAAGCAGAATGATCTTCTTTATGTTGAATAAAAATCTGTTTGCCCTTGAATCACACATATTGACTCTAGTTCTGCTGATTGGAACTACAGGCAAACAGAAGAAATGAATCACCTGATACCTTTCAAACCTTTGAAACAAGGCTACTTCCCACCTCCAACAAAACAATAATAATAATCGATTCCTTTCGGCTGAACACCTCCAGTTTCTTTTAAGCTTCCAATGACATTTTGCTGCCACTTTGCCACTCTTCCAGCCCTCTTCTGTGCAGGTACTAGTTGCACAGACACAAATGTAATTCCGCTCCCTCCTACCTTGTTCCAGAAAAGATTTCCGGTGGCTGAGTTCCAGTTTTTCAATACCCCTTTAAGGAATCTGATACCCAAAATGAAACACAACACTCCAGAGTCAGAAAGCAAATGCACTGCACTCCGCACACTTCACACTCAGGCTACCATATGTCACCAAGTGTTTTGGGATCTGCCGTCATTGAGGAGGAAGTACAAGACTGCAGGGGAGTCAAGACAGTCCTGGGTTGCGTTCCAGTCCCATTCAGAGTGAAATAGACCCTAAATAAGGAAAGCAACAGATGCAATGGGCTGCTTTTCATACAAAACTCCTCCAACATGGGAATATCTTATCATAGTCAAAATCTGATGTTGCCTCACACCCTCTAGGGGAAATTCCCTGGGGATGTGTTAGAAGAGGAAACTGCCTTGAAAGAATTTTCTCAGGCACATTAGAGCTGGCAGAAATCAGTTCTGATGTCAGGACTGGCTCTGTGTAGATCTAACAAGGAACACAGACCAGGTGTGCTCAATGAGCCCTCACAGCTGTATTAAAAACCACCTCCTACCTAGGTGCTCCGGGCACTGAACATTTTACCTTCCTTGAATCTGGGGGTGAGAAGGGAAATGAGGGTCAGAAAGGTAGGAGGTTGTAATAAGCAGATTTTGTTGATGGGATTTCAAAAGCACATTTCACAGGTTCGGTGCATTCCCTGTGCCTGCTAGAACAAACAACATATAGGAGCCTCTTTTGATTTGCAGCTGATTGTAAACTGTCTGGCTCCATGCGATTTTACAACTGTTTCAGCTAATTCAGAGATTTAAAAACCCAGTCCAGGGAGCATCTTGTGCATTTACGAAGCATCTGAGAGATTACGGGTACTGAAGCCAGGGAATACTTTACATCTCCCTATCCCACAACTCACATTCCTCTGCTCCTAAGATACACGTAGGCACAAACACACGGGATGTGGATCAACATAGTGCGTGTGTGCATGTGCGTGTGTGTGCGCGTACTTGCACACTATCCTAGCATAGTTATTTACTTTCCAAATCTCATAAGCAATGGCAATCACTTCTCCATATTTTGACTATAGCCTACTTCTAAACTTCTTAGTCCTACCATTGAAAATTGAGTTATGCTGCTTACTACTGATAGAAATATACTGTGAAATTCGGTGGGGCTTTTTAGTTGTTGTTGTGTTGTATGTTTTGCTTCATTATTTTGTGCTTATCTTTTGGTTGGGGGTTTTCTTTGTTTTTGTTATTGTTGTTGAACTCTGTCTCCTCAAAAGGAAAATAAATGAAAACCTATGTGGTGATTCTGGCTAACACTGACTATATGTTGCTTTTGCAAACTGGAATTGGGCTTGTAGCATTTCTCCTTCAGTGGCTCAGCCCAGCTCCAGAAGAAAGATGTGTCGCACTGATGTTCTGTAGAAGCTCAGAAGGTATCCCTCATGTGTATTTTAAGAGAAAACTGCCAAAGCCCCTCCTATTTGAAAAGCCAGCCTGTGACATCATGTTGCCTTTTATGGAAGACTCTTTACTTCCTATAAAATACTAACTGCTATGTTCCAAAGACAAAATACTGGACTATCTTTAGAATTCAAGTTATTATAGAAATTCAATGTATTTTATGCATACATGCTAAATGGAAAATATGTGTACCATAAGGACAGGGATATTTATTTGTTTGGCTATCTTGGGTTATCCCAAGCACCTAGAACAGTGCCTAGTACATGTTGAATAAATGGTATGGTTGAGAATCACTGATCCAAGTTCAAATCCAAGAAAGTATTATCCCTGGACCCACCCTCCTCCTTACAAATGATAGAAAGTAAACAATCCCATGCTGCCAAATAACAGCACGCAGAATAATGTGATAATGGGTAGCAAATGAGGAGCCTTCATAAAAGATAATATTTGGATTCATGGAGATATAAAAAATTATGTTGCTGCTATACTGCCCAAGAAATCACTTTTCATCTCTTTTTATATTATATAAAAAGAGTTTACAAAGAAAAGGCTGAAAGTCATCATCATTAGGTGTTTTCTTTTCATGTTTACTAGGAATTTAACACTGTAATAAATTCTTACTCAAGCTGATACAAGGTGTTGAAGCAGGAATAGGAGAGAGGAGCACTGATGCCAAGACAAAGCTCTAGTAAGTGGGGTGGGGAAGTTGGCATCTTGAGGACCCCATGCAACAGGGAAGTGAGACCAAAGCTAAGGGGTAAAGGTGTGGTAGCCAGAGGGCTGCAATCAGGAGGTCAGGCAACAAGAGGAAGCCCAGAGAGAGATCGCACCAGCTTCTCCACTGCCCACCCTGAAGGATGCAAAAGAGAGGGGACAAGACCTTCAGGCAGACATGCTTGGACGCACGTCCTCAGGAATATCCTACAAGCATTGCTTTTCTAGTCATACAAGGTTAATAGCATCATTTCTGATAGATATATTAGTAATTATAAGAAGGACAAGAAGAATAACTATAAAGCATTCACTATCTCTTCGAATATGTGATATTTTTCCTCTGGGAATTTCCCAAACTTCATTATATAATGTATACATAAGCAAAAACTAGAAGTTAAATAATTTATCAATTCTTATTGTAGCCAAGCAGGGTCAGTTAATACCAATTCTGATCTGTGTTGCACACATGTAGATCTGACTAGTTTGCTACCTCATTTGTTTTGAAGATTTTGCAGAAATTATATAATTACGCCACTCTGAAAATGAACAAAATGTTTATTATGGGTTTGTATATTTTATGTGTATGCAGAATCACAGGTCCAAGACTTAGATTCCTCAGTGAAATACTACTGAGCTTTCATACTATTAACTTTAAGGATTAGCATGTTTGGGTCTAATACCAACCACACTTAACTTGCTGAGCCCTCATGAGCAAGCCAGAATAAACGTGTGAGTCATTTGGAAAAAAAAAAAAAAAGGACACTGCTCAGGTACATCAGAATCAATGGTTATCTCAACTTTAGAAGTGTTAAAACCCAGCTCTGAGGCAGAGAGTCCTGCCAGAGTCAAGATAACAAGGAGAGATTCTCACATACGTGGAGCCGAGAAAAATGGAGAAGAGCCAGCTTGTGTCATCCAGTACATATCTCCAAGGAGCGAATGGGAGCCCCTGGGACTGACTCCTCAGACCTTTCCCAGGAAAACTGAATGTCCCTGACAGAGTCTGCACATATGTGAACTTGGGAATCACTCTCAAAGGAAATGACATTGGAACTTCATTGTTTCCAAGTTATCCCAAAAGAAAATGGAGGTTGGGCCTTCCACGCAAAAAAAATATCCACAAGTGACAAAACAGAATTCAAGAAATCGAACTTTTCATTTCATAGACCTCAACCCCATTAGATGTATATAAAAAGAAAAGAATTTTAAATGCAACCAAATTAACATCTGCTGCTTAGACTACTTTCATTTAAGAGCCGTAGAGGAAATGGAGGTGAAGATTCTGCTATTACACCTACATATTCTCAGGGATACGCATGCTGGGGAAGGAGCATAAAGCTATCTCCACAGGGCTATGGGAAGAACGCAGACCAGGGGCCAGGGTTCTCACCCTGGCTCAATTGCCCAGATCACTGGTTGCATGAAATACAATAAGTCACAAAATGACTTCTTCCCTGTTTCCTCATTTATAAAATGAAGGGGCTGAAAGATAATAACAATGGTGACAAATAATAATAAAGGTGGCAATCATAATAGCTAACTAGGAAAGCTTATTATTTGCACTTTGATTTAATCTCTCAACACCCATATAATTTAAAATAGAATAATTATTATTTTGATTTTACAGTTGAGAAAACTGAGGCCTAATTTCCTTAGCAATATGGCAAGAAGACGCAAATTTACTGTGAAGTCATTGGAATTGAAGCTTCAGAGTCCCTTATTCAAATAGACCCTGTTCCAAAATTCTGTACCTAAACTGTATTCACTATCATAAAGAGGGTTTTTTAAATCATGTAAGTTCCAGGCACCATAGAATTTGGATTTGCCCCTCATATAGGCACAAGGCAGAGTTGAAACTCACAAGTAGGTGATCCAAATCCAAAGCCTGAAATTTTACCCTGCTTAACTGGCCCACTTTGAAGGTTTCCTTGGTTACAACATCCCAAGCTATCTGTTATGGACATAGCAAGGTCCCCTCATAATTCATATATTAAAGCCCAAACCTTCAAAGTGTATTTTTGAGAGTGGATTTGTAAAGAAGTAATCCAGGTTAACTGAGGTCCTCATCTGTTAACCTTAACTTTGGGTCCTAATCTGATAGGATTGGTTTACTTACAAGAAAAAGAAGAGAACAGAACGTTCTCCATGTGCATCTCCCAAAGAGAGGCTATTCCAGGCAAAGTGAGAAGGTTGTTGTCTACAGAGGGAAGAGATCCTCACTGCAAACAGTATTTGCTGCCACTTTGATCATGGACTTCTGGAATCCACAACTGTCTGTTCTTTAAGTCACATAGTGTGTGATTTTTGTTATAGCAGCTACAATAGACCCATACACTATCCTATGTTTGCCTCTTGAGTCTCTTATGTCTCTACAGTAGGACTGCTTATGAGTCCCTTTAAGTCCTTTAAAGGGTCATTTCACCCTTAGTTTCTTAAGTACAGTCAGGACAACATCTCCCTGGGCCTGATTTTATATAATTTTTGCCTCAAAATTAAAATGTCTTATTTCTTTTTGATTTCAGGGAAATAGTAGGAATATGAAGTATTCAGCAATAGACAGCAGAAGCTCAAGTTCTAATACCAATTATTCTTGATTTGCTAAAGATCTGCTGGGCTTCCGTGTGCATGCCATTCTACCATTGTTGGGCTTAACACTTCCATCTGCATGGGATTATTGATCAGAATAATTAATCAAGACCGTGCTGCAGAAATACCTAAATATAATGCAACAAATACTGTTTGGTTGCCTTTTGTGTATATAAGAGTCAAAAGTCCCCTAATATGGGACATTGAAATAAGTGAACCGTCCAATCACAAGATTATTTCAAATTCATTATAAGATTCTAAATATTTATGTGAACATATAAATAATAATTTGTTTTCATTAATCACTTATTTCTCAGCTATTATTTAATTGACTTTTATTAGTTCATTGACAGATATGTATTAAATACATACTAAGTGTATGCTGGTTTTAGGATTACAACAGTATGGTAGACAGAATTATAAGGTAGCCTCCAGGATTTGTACCCCTAGTGTGCTCTGTGTAATCGCCTCCCTTTGAGTATGGTCACCTGTGAATATGGTAAGCTATCATTAGAGACTTCCATATTGGCCTTGAAGAAATAGGCTGGCATATTGTGAGACAATCTCATGTGTCGAACACTGGGTAGTCTCTAGGAGCTAAAAGCAATCTGGCCAACACCTGGATTTCTGCCTAGTGAAACTCTGAGCTAACCCTGATAAAATAAAAACACCTAATCTGCACCTAGTCTCCTGACCCAGGAACATGGTGCATCTTAAACTGCTAAGATTATGTTATTTGTTACATGTAATAGAAAAATAATAGAGAAATGGAATGATATAGTCAAGTCCCTGCCTTCCTGGAGTGTTAGCTCTAGGGGGACGTAGGCAATAAGCAACTCATAAATAAACAGTAATCCTTCAACGAGTGATATGTGCAATGAAGACTGTGCAACAGTGTGGTAGGAGAGAGAGATGGAGAATGGGACTTACGTTTGGTAGGATGGCCAGAGAAGACCATGCCAAGTAATGGGAAGAGAATCAGCCTTATGAGAATGAGTTCAGGAAGAACATACCAGGCAGAGAAAACAGCAAGGAGTAAGGCCCTCAGCTGCAGGGGCCATATCATTACAGAATTAACTCCAGAGCCACATGGACACCCTGCTACATAAGCTCATTCACTCAACAAATGTTTAATTCAATATAAATGTATAACTGCCTAAAAAATATGCTTCAGTAGAGTGGGTCCTATTGGACATTAATCAGTTTAAGTGCCATTAGCCAAAGTTCTAATTATAGGAGACTTTTAAATTCAGCTTTTCTTCAACCTTTGCCAGGCGGAAATGTTCCTTATAGGACACAGTACTTAGCACATAATGGAAATTCAAAAGGACAGTTATTGAATTGGAGTGAATGCTTCAACTTACTTAAAGTTTCATGTTTGTTTGATTCTTTTGGTGTAGAGTGTTATTCCCTGTTAAGAAAACTTAATGTTACACAATGATTGCTACAGTTTTGACAATGTTTCCCCCTCATCTGTATCCTGTATCGCAATATACTTCTAATAAATGTGGAAAAAATAAAATAAAATAAAAAAAAGAAAACTTAATGATAAGCTACAATTAAATTTTGCTCTACCTAAAACCTCTGATGTGTAAGTCAAGATCTCAATGACTACGAATATAATAGTAGGACTATAATAAATTATAAATATACTAGCACTTACAAAGAGCTGTATACAATAAGCACTGTGCAGTGGCATTAACCCTATGAAATATCAAATAATTCTATAATATTGTTAGCACATTTTTAATGAGGAAATTAAGGCTTAGATACATTAATGTTCTTATATTATACAAACAGTGAGGAAGCTAGGACTTGAATCCAGGTGAATGACTTTAAATTCCAGCCTGTAAACCACTAATCTATAAGCTAATCATGATACTGACTAAAACAAATTGAGTATTTACTATGTACCAGGCACAGCTGAGCATGTTACATGTATTAACTAATTTAATCCACACAGCAACACTTTGGAGTAGATATTCTTATGTTTCTTGTTTCATAACTCATAGCTGACTCTCAGGTTAAAAGACTCATCTAAGGTCACCTATCCACTCAAGAACTCAGTCCCTTCATCTTAAAATGGGACATCAGTACATGCTTTGGATCACAGACAGACCGTGAGCCAACCCAAGACACTGTTGAATTGGCACTAACTAACCCTTTGATCCCAAAGAAGCAAATAACTACTCCCAAAGGTACCTGGCTGTTTTCTATTTTGCATTACTCTGGTGGCAAGTTTACATAGCCAAACTAATTACATTTGGACATTTTAACTTCTTAATCATGAATTTCTTTAATTAGTCTGAGTTGCCTTTTTCCTTTCCTCTGGACGGTATCTTCCATTGCTTGGTCAGTGTTCAAGGGCTGGACTAAAGAGTTTTCTCCTACCCTTCCCCAAATTTCAAATTTGAGTTGTAACTAAAATGTCATGCCCTGCAATTGAGGATAATAGAATCAATTAAAAGAAATATGAATTGCTAGTCTGCAAAATAACCTATTGTAAGAAGCATTTTGTAAATGCTGGAGCTAATGAGACCAGGGAATCCCCTCATGTTGTAAAAAGACCAAAGGGACCTCCGAATCCAAAAGAAGTAGAGTATTTCTCAATCTAGGCAAGGTGGCAAGGGTATGTCCTAAGGACAGGATTATGACTAGCATAAGGAAACTTCCTTATTTAATCAATTATTTTGCAACCATCCAGGGCAACAAATCTGCAACAGGGATGTGGTCTGTACGTAATCTAGAAAAGGAGATTCAGAAAGGAAACACCTGTCAGTGTTTATTCAGCTTTGTCCTGGGAAGAGAGGTCTGTGAGTGTACTGCAGTGTTTTTCAAACTGTGGGCTATGATCCATTGGTAGGTCAAGAAATTGATTATTCGATAATGACTGACATTTTTAACAAAACAGAAAAGATCAGAGTCTATTGCATGAGATTAGGTTTAGTATTATTTTGGGAAATTTCTGTTTCCACAGTAAAATACACACACATACATACACACACACACACGTTTGAATGTGCATGTACTTTATGATGTCATAATAATTTCTCTCTGTGGATCTCTGAAAACCATTTGTACACTGATCTTAATTTTTCTAAACCAGTGATTCTCAGACTTTTAGATTTCATAGAACCACAATTCACCCTTGAAACAGGAAGAATAAGGAACAATAAGATTGCCAACATTTTTACTGTGCCAAGTTTAAACGTTATAAAGATAATGCTACTCTCCCTAAAATCAAGAGTTTTGACATAAAAAATAATAATGACATAATCATGAAATAAAGCATGTTCTTTCAAATTAAATATTTTTAGCTTTATGGTAAGTCTACCGCATCGTTCTTTTTATTTCACTTCAGAAACATGAAATCGCCACAGCCGAGTCCTGGAGAACAAGCATAAATATCCCCAAAATATGGATGAGCAGTACATGGTTGCCCTCACCTCAATAAACCATTCTTTAGGTATATCGATCTTTTGCTTTATTTTAGCACTTGATAAGCTCGCTTCTGATATGTAATTTTATACTGGAGGAGTAACATGAACGAGAACAGAGGAAATGAACACTAGGTTTGCTTTGCCAGGTAGCTTTCTTCATTAATTAGTACAGAGATCCACGCCTTCATAAATGGCTCCCTTGTGAGTTGGAATAAATGAATCAAATTTTCCCAAATCTTATCTTTAAAGAATAAGTGAGTAAGATTACATTTCTGGACCTACAAGCTGGAAAACTGAATAGTTTAGACCACATAACTCTGAGGGATGGACCAAGTTTAGCTCCTGATAATTCCTGCTATTTTAATACCAGAGTGATTATCTCCCAGAGTTAGCCCAAGAATTTCCCACACTGCTTACCGGGTTTTCAAATGATTCTCATGAAGAGCCTCCAGCAGCTCTTTGCTCCTGGCTCCCGCATCCCACCCAGATCCCCTTCCAGGATGCCTCTTAAACGTTGTCCTCTCAGCTTCTTCTCAGCCCTTGCTTAGATCTGACCTCCTTGCTATCTGAATAATAGCCAAGCTGGAGCAGACGCTGTGATCAGCTCTCCTAAACATGTTGTTTACTTTCATCTTTCAATTGCTATCGATGATTTGTGACCAAGAAGGGCTCCCAGAAGCTCGTCAGTCACACCCCTCACCATGGCATGGCATGCAACAGCCTGAGGCAGCCAGCTGGCCTCCCTCTTGGATATCTCTTTAGCTTCATCCTTTTAGGGATTATATTTCCAGATATGGCTATAATAAAGCTAAATCACATCTAAGACACAGGAACCAGAGCAAGAACATTATTCAAGCCCTACTAACTTGTAAACTTCTGAAAACTGGAACATGTTTCCATGTTGGACACAAGTTTATCTCTGAAATGCTATATTAAAAGGGGGTCACTAAACAAATCAGCAGCAAAATTTAAAGAGCTACATTAGTCATTTCATTTTAAACCTGTTAGCACGTAGATTATATGCATTCAAAAAGATAGCCCTAATGAATCAGAACGTATCTATTCATTAAAAGGAGATTCCAATAGCACTTAAATTTATAAATGCTTTTCTAGCAATTAGTTCAAGTTACCCGAAAATAATAGAATTGCATTTCTTTTTTTAAAAAATCCTATAATTCAGATAATATTTTTCTCTAATTTAGTCCAGGCTTCCTCCCATTTCAACTAAATTAGTTCAATCTTGTGTCAGGGATATTTACACTTGTTCCTTCTGCTGGCTTCATTACCCTCTCTCTGCCCTGATTCTTTTAAAGGTCAATCCCTGAACTGGAAAAACTCCATCTTCCCATGTTTTCATTTCTCTTACACCCTGCAGAGGATTGAAATTAGCAGTGAGAGATGGACATGCCTAATCACCTTAGTAAACTGTGTTTCTGAGTAGCCGCTGCAATGAACTGCGTACACAAGTTAACAGTGTCTAAAGTGAGACCAAATATCTCTTTTCTTGAAGGATTCTTCAGTTGGAGGTGAACATTATCTTTCATAATACTTGGAATTCAGCAGCTGATTCTTTGTCTCTCTTATTCTCCTGAAACTTTATTTTTTTCTCTTATAATGTTTACCCCTGGCCTTCTTGCCCTTCGAACCTGAATTTCATTGAGAGCCTCCCCTCATCTTTGTGTGTGTGTGTGTGTGTGTGTGAGTGTGCGTGTGCGTGCATGTTTTCCCCAGTTCCACCCCCATGTCCTATTGAGGGGTTTTAATTATAGGAAATAATTAATAAAATGTTTGCGGTGTTGAATTAGATCATGCAATCAAATCCTTCATACTACAAGTGAGGAAACTCAATTTTCACATGGTGGAATGAATGCTCAGTATCATCCAATGAGAGAGCTGAAAATTGAAGTTCAAGTCATTGGATTTCTCAGTCCTCTCAAATACCACAGCGGCGTAGCAAGCGTAGCGAGCAGTGATGGAAGAATAGTGTGTTTGCTTGTTTTGTTTTGTTTTTTAAATAAGATTTTGTTTTTCAATATAGTTTTACGTATTGAAGGGGTTTGTTACGCTTCCACACATGCACACCTCATTTATCTTCCCTTTACCTTCTCCCCTTCCCCCACCCTTCCCTTGACCGTGAGTTTTCCCCAGTTCAATTGGTATTCCGTGTTTGATTAGTCCATTGACTAAACTTATGGTCCATTGACTAAACTTATGGTCCTCTCGCTCTTTCCTACATTTGTACTCTAGCTTCCATATATGAGAGAAAAAATACGGGCCTTAAGTTTCTGGGCTTGGCTGGAGTGTTGTTTTTAAAGCAGAAAACTTGAGACAATACTAATAAAATTACTCTGCAAAATGTACTAATATATTCATTAAATTACAAAATGGTCTCACTAGAAAAGGCCTTAGAAATCAAATGTGCTAGTTTTATAAATGAGGAAAGTAAGATCCAAAGACACTGAGCTCCTTTTAGGTTTTACTACATTCCATCAAGTCTGCCATGATTCAGGCCTGTATAACGATGTTTCTATGCAACAGCCCAAATTGTTTAGAAAGAATAACTGAAAATATGTTTTAATAAAATAGCCATGCACTTGAGAACAACTAACTAAACCTTACCCCTCTGTCTTGTCACCTATGTGTGTTACTTGGATAATGGCTTGCTCAACTTTTTTTCAATTGGAGTAATGCCATAGCTTCTACTAAGACAAGAGTTCTTTGAAGCAAACAAATATGAGCCCAGGGAGATAGGAATTTGGAACCACACATTTTTAGCATTCAGAGATAATCCAAGATAGTTCAAGTACTTTCTAAATGTAAACCATTGGGCAAATGCTTTTGCTACACCCAGTGTTTGCCTACAAAAACATTCTATTGCTGAAACATACTGCATTGCCAAAATGTTTTTGATCAAGAGCATTTGTAGCAGAAGGTTCTATACAGATATAACCTTGCTTCAATCAGGGATCCTAAATTTTAACGTGAATATGTAGAAATTACAGAAATATGATTAATAGGTAATTTATAGAAATCCATTATGTGGATGTTCATTAACTCAAAACACAGAGCAAAATGGGAGGAAATGGTTTTATATTGGCTACGATAAGGATTTAAATTATCTATGAAGAAGAACTTCCTGACAAATACCAAACTTGGTTACCAAAATGGTTGTGGAATTTCCTTCTTAAAGCTTTCAAATTAATATCACTTCCTTTTAAGACTGGGTAAGAAGTTGTTATCTTTGCGTTTCGGAGGGTTTCTTATTGTTGCTGTTGTTTTGTTTTTGAAATAGAGGCCAAAATTGTATGACTCCTTGACATCCATCCATCATGATACTGTTAGGGGACAGATAGGTGCAAATGGTGGGAACACAAGGATAAGAGAATAATGCTAGAAAGCGCCCCACTGTGTTGACCCCAGCATGCTTTCTTTTCTAAAAAGCAATTTACCTGCAGCCCCACCTGGCCTAAGTGAAAGATATGTCACATTTGTCAGCAAAGTACCTGTTATCTACAGAGGAAATATGAGCCCCAAATAATGTTAATAGGAGGAACCAAGTTACCCTGAGGGAGGAGACTGTTGTGACAAAATCCTGAAACTCAGGGAGCTAAAGATAGTTCCTCCTAACCAGAAAATCTGTAAGAATGTATATGGTTAAGGATCCAGTTAGAACTGCTCAGTCTGGGCCAAGGTGTTCTAAACTTGCCATGGCAGTGAGGACTTAAAATGTTGGGTGCTGTCTTGCTATCAGTCCATAGTCAAGAGGTGGACCTGGGCAGGACTCTCTGGAAATGTCTCTGGGATCCCCAATAAAACTGGGGTACAGGACATGCAAATTGTTCCTCTCTGAGAGGACTCACTCTTTCCCTTGAGAGTATTCCCTTTCCCTTTTCATATCTCTTCGATAAGCTCATTCCTGCTACTCTGAGTGACATGTCTGAAATCTTTCTGACTTAATCACAAGAATCAGTTTTAAGGGGAGTCATTGTGCTACCTTTTTCCCAGAAGGCCCCAGCTCTATAACAATACTTAAAGGAACAAATTCACAAAATAAATCTCAAAGTTAACAAATTCAAAATAAGGCTTATTAAACTCTGAAACATGTGACCAAAGAATTTTCTAGAATCTCTTTCATAGGAGATATTTAAGATTCCATAAACAGAAGAAGGGTATAAGGGAAGGATAGAAAAGATCTATCTGGTTAGAAAAGAAAAAGCTTACCATTTCAATATGCTCACGTTACTGTTCTGCCTGGAGCCCTAGATTTTCCCAACCATTGATTTGGTTGTGAAAACACAGTGGAATACCCACCCACTTCCTTCTAGTATTGTTTTCCAAGGTCTAAACAATATCTTGAGACAACGACATAAAAAAGCACCATATTATAAGAACAGCATTATTACTAGATTACTCTTTTAATTTAAACTTCTTTGCCTCAGTTCCTGTTTGCTTTCGGGCTCTGCAATGAGAAAAGCAAACGCTAAGGATTATTGTGATGTGAAGGGGTTTCCTGAGCTGGAAAGGGACGACTTCAGCACTTCATTAGGTGTTGCCTTCTATTGTCTTCTAATTGTTTCTTGTGCGTAAATCTTGCTTTTCCCAAAAGACTCAACTTCTCCAGGATGAAGACCTTGATTTATATTTATTTATATCATATTCTCTAAAAATCTAAGTCTGTACTAACCACATAGCAACTCACTTAAAGAGGTTGATTGTTTTATCTGTAAGTAAGGGAGAGGTACCCCTGTACACTTCCCTGAGAGTACGCCACAGAGTACTCTCTGTAAATTAGCAAGACAGAAAGACACAGCAGAAGGGGTATTAGCCTTGAATATAATATTCAAAACTATCTTGCAACACAAGATATCAACATATTTATGGAAAAAAATGAAATTGCATCTTCAGAGCCAAGAGGCTGAACTAGATAATTAGATTAGTAAGGGCTTTATTCATTTATATATTTAAGACATATGATGCTTACCATATTCCAGTCACTGGTTCAAACATTAACTCATTTACTCCTAATAACAATTCCCAGCAATAAGATAAGAATTATTATTATCCTCATTTTATAATAAGAACCTGGGGCCTAGAAAGAAAAAGCAATTTGTCCAAGGTCGTACTACCTTACTGAATTTGAACCTGGGAAATCCGGCTTATCTTTTATTCTGTTTACCAAGGGGAGTGAGCACCAAGAGTGAGAGAGCAGGAAGAGCCACCATTTTCAATCTTCAATGGTTTCCATTTCTGTGACCAGTCAGCTTTTGCTATTTCAGAAGAGAAAAATGGGGGGAGGGGTAGTGATCAATGGAGTGAAGGGCGAATGAAAATTTTCTATCTACCCTCTAAGGTCTGCTGAAATAATCTGACAAAGGAGATGAAATAGGAAAAAAGGTATTCAGATGTATTAATGTGCAAATGGGAAAATCACCTAAACTCATCTACTGCATCACATGATTCAGAAGTTTACACGCCCTTTTCCATGGAGGATAGGGAGAATGGGAACATGGGTTTGGATAACACATATAGCCTGAGACAGAGTTCAGTGGGCCCCTGAAGAAGGCAAAAGATTAAAAATGACTCTCCATGAGACTGAAGAAGGGTACAATGATAGGTAACAAAGGGCTGTCCAGGTGTGTGGACAAACTTCAGTCTTTCTTCTTATAAAATATGAATTTAGTCTTCCCCAGTTAATGAAATTTCAGTAAGATCGAAGGCAATTCTGTTCCTCTTTGGGTGGATCCCATATGGTAAACAAGAGAACCTTTCAAAAATTTCTTCCTGTGCTGGGAGGATGGAAACCAGGGAAAATCAGAGAGACCTGGAGTTTGAAGTAGATTCAAAGGCCAGATTTTGGGGTATTGTTTTCTGAACCCCAACAGGCACATACATCTGATCCTGGAAAGGTAGTATTTGAAACAGTCCACATCACCTCTCATACCATTGAATAAAACTTGTAACATGTCCACAGCCTCATCAATGTTTATAGCAGCACAATTCACAATAGCTAAATTACAGAATCAACCCAGATGCCCATCACTAGATGAGTGGATTAATAAGTTGTGGCACATGGAGTTCTACTCAGCTATTAGAAAGAATGAAATCATGGCATTTGCTGGCAAATGGATAGAAATGGAGAATGTCATGCTAAGTGAAATTAGCCAAACTCAGAAACTCAAAAGTCATGTGCTTTCTCTCATCTGTGAAACCCAGAGTAAAATAAAGGAAAGGAGAAGGAAAGGATAAGATTACATAAAGAATCATTCAAATACAAATTAATATAAGAACTAAAGGAAGTCTAATAGAGGAAGAAGGTGGCAAGAAAGGAGGATAGAAGGTAGGGGGAAAAGGAGGGTTAAAGGGAGAAGGAAAAAATATATTTTGCACCTCTGGGATACTAAATAATTCCCACACAATCAATAAAAATGGGAACAGTAAAAATATTCAAAGTGTGATCAACAGAAGTAAGGGACTGGAGTAGAGAGGGGGGAAGTGCTAGGGAGGGATATCAGCCAAATTATGTTATTATATTGTGTGCATATATGAATATGTAACAGCAAATCCCATTGTTATATACAAATTTAATGCATCAATTAAAAATGTGAAAAACAAAGGGAGGCTAGGAAGTGCAGTCATTAGTTGAGTGTACGCATGCCCAGCTGAACCTCATCACTGTGCTAAAGACATTACAATCCCACAGAAGTCCCTTTCCTATCGTGTGGATTCCTATCACCTCTCTACTTAAATGGCTGTGGTTCAGAAGGACTTCTTTGAACACTCTAAGACAGCACCCTGGTCTGTCTCTGGGCCCTTACTCTACTTTATTTTTCTTCCTAGTACGTACCACTGTCTGACATTACATTGTTTTTGTTTTTGTTTATTTAAGAGACAGGGATAGAGAGAGAGAGAATCAATTTAATTTAGTTTTTCATCTGGTTTTGGTTACTCTGACACCTAGTTGTGTATGTGGTACTAGGTTCAAACCCAGGTCCTTGAGCATGCCAAAAGTGCCCCAACCACTGAGCCACCACTCCAGCCCCTTACATTGTATTTTTGTTTATACTGCATGTGCAGCTCCCCCTCTTTAGAATACATGTTCTGTAGAGACTTTGTCTCTTGTTCATTGCTATCTTGTTCATTGCTATCTTCCCAATATCTAATAATTACTCAATATTTGTTAAATGAGTGAATAAATGAATGAATGAATGATGAATCAACAGTGTTCTAACTTGATTTCCTGCCTGTGAAGTTGACCAACGAAAAGTACACGAGTTTAGTTATCTTAACTAGTACAGAATTCTTGGGAAAGGAGAAAACTGCCATTCATGATAAAAACACATCTTCTTGGGGTACAGGATAAGATTTAACATCCAATATTTGAGTATGATTTCCCTTCATGAACTAGGGAGAGAGGCAAGAAGAATACAAGATGGACAATTAGGAACAGAAGACCCAGCAAGATGTCAGAAATCATCCTGACTATGACCCTGAAATTCCACTAACATCTACTACACTCACGAATACTTAGTGGATAGTGTGATGCTTAAAGGTGGGTTGGGGTTGGGGTTTACAACTGGGCAGGAACAGAGAAGTTCGGGAATGGTACATGAGGAAATGTGCACCAAAGAACCAGAGGAGTCCTTGATAATGCAAGTCCATCTCGAATTTCCAAAAAACTTTGAGATCCTAAAATGACACCACATGCAGAGTGGGTGGAATCTACCTATGACACTATTTTTATTTATGAAGTATCATTCATTTAAACGGGAATTGCTCATACCTTGCTCCATTGACATCATTGATAGGTTATTATGGGGACTTTGGGGGAGATTAGAATCATGTATTCATGTGCTTTTCATTAATATTTCTAGTGAAAGTGAATACTTTTTTGCCCTCTCCATTGCCTCAGCAAAGGATAAGATAAAGGCAGGACTTTCAGGCTTTTCTGCAAACTGCACCCCCACTTCCTCTCTGTACCACTGCAGGGTGCATCTGGTTCCTCCAGGTGTGGTCAGATGAGCTTTCAATCCCACCTTCCTTTCTGCCTGGTACATTTTATGTTAATAATATGCTTTTATCCCACCCTCTTTGTCATTAACTCCCACATTACACTTTCCTTAAGGTAAGATAAAGAAGTTCCGGAAATAAATAAAGTCTGTTAACAATAATTCTTAGTAATTGCATTTTCCAAGTTATCTATTGTTGAATATAAACCATCCCAAAACTTGTGATATGTGACTATGTCACTATATTGTTTTTCTCTCTGCTCATATGGTTAATTTACTCATCCAAAGTCAGGATTGTTCCTGTT
Organism: Aplodontia rufa; assembly: GCA_004027875.1. Taxonomy (NCBI): domain Eukaryota; kingdom Metazoa; phylum Chordata; class Mammalia; order Rodentia; family Aplodontiidae; genus Aplodontia; species Aplodontia rufa. The sequence continues at coordinate 47,497 of PVKS010000065.1, read as the reverse complement.
CAAGAGGCAACCCAACCTTGGAAAGATTTTTGAAGTCCAATATGGGGATCCAGAGAAAACTGTGTCTCTTTAGCACCTGGGGGGAAAGGACTTTCCTTTCTGTAGGATCATCACTCCAAGATTCCAATCACTGTCATAATAATTACACTAATAATGCCAAGGTTACTTTATGGACCAATCAAAGAGGCCACTGAGTTGCCTCTGGTTTAAGAATTATGACAAAGAACTGAGTAGGACTTCTGTAAGTGGTTCTGAATGAAAGACCACATAGAGACTGGGACCAATGCCTTACCCAGTCACAACCTAGGCAATTTCCTGAAGTGACCTCTGTGCTTATACAACTTATACACCTGAGGTGACAGTAGGCAGCGGATGGTCAACTAGAGAACTGAAAGTCCCAACGCTACCCTGTGCTGCTCTCATATTCCTGGACTGCAGTACAGTCAATCCCCTCTCTGATTGACATACTTGTATATCTTTACTGTTATTTACCTACCTGCCTATTTCTCCCATGAAGGTGGGAGCTTGTAAAGGGTAGCATAAAAGGGCCATTCATCTTTGCCTCCCTAGTGCTAGCACTTACTTGCTACTGAAAGGACCCCTCCTACATTTTATCGCTTTACTAATCCTTCTCAAACTCATCATTTTCACATGCTCAACAACTTTCAGGAGTCTCTTATCTGCATGTGTAAAGTCTAAACTCTCCTATTTAATTTTTAAGGAACTTCATAGAATGTAATAGATTTAATTTTTTAAAAATTTTATCTAAGAACTAAATATTAATCATTTCTCTCAGAAACAGGACAATTTAGGACAACTAAATGGTGAGTTTGGATAGTCAGGGTTACATCAAATTCTAACTCATTAATAGTGTTTTTTCTATTGTCTGTACTTTGCCTTTATATAAACTCTCGCTGCCCTTAGAGTTTGTATCACAGTCTATTACTAACATGATACACACCATCTTCTACAAGGAAGGAGGATTTGAATTATGTAACTACTGATAGTTCCCATGATAATAAGTTTAGACAACAAAGCAAATTGTATCACAACATGAAACTTTCACCAATGAAATGATCACTTCTAAATATAATTTACAAACAATATAGTACAAATCCATAGAAATGATTATCTCTGATGAGAAGGAAAGGGGAATGGAATGGAAATGGTGACCAAAGGCCTTTATTTTAACTACAACAGCCTTCTGGAAGAACATCTTTGCATTGAGATAGATTGTTTTCAAAGATGGTTACAACAACCTCTCCCATGCTGCTAACCCTTGTGCCACAACAGGATGTTGCTGCTCCTCCAATAAATTTGCAGAGTCCATTTCCATGCTTTTAAATCTGAGCTTGGCCTGTGAGATGCTTGGACCACAGAATGTAGTGGAAGTGATAAGGGGAAAGTTCCACAGCCTACCCTTAAGAACTCCTGCAACTTTTGCTTCTATTTCCTTAGGACCATAAGGCACCATGTAAACTCTCCTAATTAAATTAAGTAGTCTTCCCTACTAGAGGATCAGACTGACAGTTTCTGGAAGTTAAAAGATGAAGGAGAGAGAAGTCTCAGCATTCTAGTTATCCAAGCTGAAGCATCAGACATGTGAATTGGGCAATCTTGGATTTGTCCCCCCAAACTACAGCACAGTGAGCATGCCAAGCGGAGATGACCCATTTCAGCTGAGCCTTGCCTAGCCAGAAATAGAACCATAAGTAAATCAAATGATTGGTACTTTAAGGCACTGAGTTTCAGGCTGATTTGTTACACAGCAATGGGTTACTATATATTACTTGTGTTACTCAAAATTAATTTAAAAACATAAATAAGTGTATGCAAACCATTCTTCTTTTTTAAGAAAGAACCTTTCTCCTTTCCCACCTTACATTCCATCCCCATAACGTCTTTATTCAGCTAATTATAAGATCTCTGACAATGCAATGCAAAATCACTGCAAATCAATGCAAAATCAGGGTGAAGTGATTATAATGTGAAATCATCTTGCAAAATATGTAGAAAATCATGCGGTTGATGAAGGTAATGTTCCAGAAGCCCTTGAATCATGGGCAACTCTTCTGACAAATGAAAATGTGCAGCTGGAATAGTTAACATTTTGAAGAAGTTGAAATCCACATGGATGATGCACAATAAGTGCTTCAAAAGGGAATGATTTGAATGTCAAAATTCAAGAGAGGCTCTTGGAAAATTGATGAAGCCCTCAAATATTTTTGAAATAATGACACTTTTTATGATTTGCCCCTAGAAGTCAAATGCAAAAGGACATGATATCACAGTACTAAGTAATTTTGTTAGAAAATTAAACTTCTCAAAATCAACACTTGATTCATCTTTTGTTTTAGTATTTAACACACTAATGACCAACTGAATTTTGTTAAATATAAGATAAATTAATTTTAATAATTGCTTTACTTTTTGAAAAAGATATAATCACACCAAATCTTTTTACCTTTTCAGATTCACTTTAAGTAGGTTTGGTGGGTATCAATTACCTGAGGAGATTTGGATCCTGTATACATGTCTTTAACTCATTTTCCTAATTAGCAGGTATATTCATTGAAGGTGGAGTCTTGGTCCAGGTTTTATAAATATCCCTTGGATATTACAGACAGTACAAGATAAAGATTCAATAAATGTGTAGAAAATGACCGGCTGATTGATTGGCTTATATGCATGTATTGCCATTGAAGAACGGCATTATTTCATTATCAATCCCTGACCCCATACAGACTGACATTTGTTCTCAAAGCTGTTCATAGAAGGTCTGTTAGAAACTTCCTGCTGAACACACTTTCAAAGGCTGGATACATTTAAAACCGATTCAAGCATGTAAAGTCATTTTAGGAAATAAGCCCCACTCCCTAGGGCTGGCTAAAGAGGACCACGGTAGAGAACAGGTGTGCCACTTCACTGAGCAGGAATTTGGAAATGTCAAACATGAGAAACACTCCAACTCAACCTGCCTGCAGTCACACTTCTGAGCACGTGTCAATAAATGCCTTGCAAAGATGGGCATTTGGAAAAAAAAAAAATCTCAACATGGATTCAAATTTAGTTAAAACAAAAAAAAATGTAGCTTTTTAAAGGAATCACTCTGGGGAGGGCAAAAAAAAATTTCTCAAAAAAGAAAAATACTGTAAACTTTTTTAATGAGTTCATTCAAAAAACACTAGCCAACACTCCATAACAAACTTATTTTAACATCCCTGAAGTTCAGTCTCTTTCACCTTACCTTGCATCCCCTATTGCAATAATAAGTAATAAAAAACTGGCCAATTCTCCTTGTCATTATCAGGGTTACTTCCAACCCCTTACAAATGAGAAATTTACAACACAAACTTGGCTGCACATACCTTTCAAACTCTACCCCTCCCAGTAAGGCACCCGGTGTTCTGCAGCCTACCAGTCAGTTCTGGGGCAAACGCAAACAATACTTTCCGTTACAATAACTCGTAGCCAGGAAGATAAAAAACAGGCACTCTGTAGCATAGCAGCCAGAGAAAAGTTTACTAGCTTTAGCCAATTGGAGGCTGTGGAGCTGGGCCAAGTTAGCATGCTTTTCTCCGCCTCTAGATGAAGTCATGATTGAAATATGGCATTGAACTTATTTTAAAAAGGGAAGGGGAATAGGAAAGAAAAGCTAAACCTGCACCGAAGTGTTGTGTGCGGTGCAGAAGACGGTTAGGAAGCGTCTGTGTGCTTCTGAACTCTGAGTGGTTCTCAGTTCTGTCACCTTCACCTCCCACTGGGTGGAGTAGGACCTTTAAGAGCAGCTGGAATGCAGTTCCCCTGATCAGCTCAGCCAGTTGTTGCCTGTCTGAACTTCTGCCAGTCCTGGATAGCGCTGCTCAGAGCTTAAATCAGAGGGCCTCTTTCTGCACCCTCTCCGCCACGCTTCTCACCCCAGAAAGAAGCAGTTCCCAGGGGGAGAGATTGTTCCCACCTGTCCAACCATGGGAGAGGATGCTGCCCAAGCGGAAAAGTTCCAGCACCCTAGTTCTGACATGCGCCACGAGAAGCCACCGAGCCCCAGCCCGATTCCCTCCTCCACGCCGAGCCCCAGTCTGAACCTGGGGTCCACGGAGGAGGCCATCCGGGACAACTCGAAGGTGAACGCGGTCACGGTGCACACGCTGCTGGACAAGCTGGTGAACATGCTGGACGCAGTGCAGGAGAACCAGCACAAGATGGAACAGCGGCAGATCAGCCTGGAGGGCTCCGTGAAGGGTATCCAGAACGACCTCACCAAGCTCTCCAAATACCAGGCCTCCACCAGCAACACCGTGAGCAAGCTGCTGGAGAAATCTCGCAAGGTCAGCGCCCACACTCGCGCTGTCAAGGAGCGCATGGAGAGGCAGTGCGCGCAGGTGAAAAGGCTGGAGAGCAACCATGCTCAGCTCCTCAGACGCAACCATTTCAAAGTCCTCATCTTCCAGGTCAGTGTCCCCTGCGCCTCCTCACATGTGGGCTGGGGCACCTCAACATTCATGATCTCAGTCCTCCTGACTCTCATGGCCATTTTTACATCTGTGCTGCCTGTCAGGGAGCACACACAGAGGCATTGTCCCTGGGCTGCCTGCAGCACAAAAATGTGAAATCTGCACACAGGGGTGGGAATTTCCCAAAGCAGATGCCCTTGGGGTGAGTAAACCGGGGTCATTTGTCAGGGAGCACCTGGATGAGTTTCATATAGGTTGAGGAGACATTGCAGGTGCATGTGTCCACACTAGTCAAATTAATTTGTCTCTTTGCATTAGGAACTTGGGGCTTTGGCTGCAGCTGTTAGCTGAATAGGGCAAATTAATTCAGTGGCTGTTTATTATACCTTTGTGGAAATGAGGAAATCGTATAAGTTTTTGTTTTGTTTCCTTTAAACCAAGAAACTCATAGCAGTTTCAACTATCCTCTTTTCCAAAGGCTACCAGTGTTTGGGGGACTAACCAAGTGAGTGAGTGATTCCATTACAGTTGGACTGGCCTTGTTCTATAAAAACTTTTTTGGGCAAAGCAATCTTGTTGAGTCCTTTTTCTGACAAATGATGCACTAAAAATTCAGAGCATAACTCTTTACAAACACACTAGATACGTCTCTCATTGCTCAGAGAGATCACATCTGTAAAAGGAAATAAAAGGAGTGTTATCAGTTATAGTCCCAAAGCCTAGTCTTGAATATTTTCTCCTTCAAATGGTTGCCTTAGAATAAAAAGGCCACTTAATTTTTTTTAATGCATCAATAATGCAGTTAATGTACCAAGAGGCTATTTGGGGACAAGGAGATTGCGTGGGGCTGTTGTTCCGCCAAGTGGTGGGCATTTGTGAATCCAAGGGCAGCCCTGCCTAGTGCTGGAAGCCCTTCCGCCCGGTGGAATCCAGCCAGCCCAGAGCCCAGGAAGCATCGCCATCCTGCCTCAGGGCTGTCTCATTTTGACCATGTGAATAGGAGAGGATTTCAAAGCCATGGAGGGGAGAGGCTGTAACCAACAGTTTGATTGTGAAAGGCACACAGGGAGAGCCTTCATCTCCTCAGAAAGATTTAGAAATTGGGATTTTAACCGAGGGAGCCTTCTTTTTCTGAATGAATCCACTCTGCCAAGTTAAAACCTAAGCCTTCCTATACCCACAAAAGAAAAGTCTCATCCCATTGCTTTTTTTGTCCTCCTCAAAAATTGCACTTGAATGCTATAAAAGTTTAGGCAGCTGATGCCCTCCTGCACCTCACAGGTTTTCACAGTCAGAAAACATTTCAGCTTTTAATGCAAATGCGATAGATTTTCACATAGCAGATGAACTGAAGAGAGAGATGGCCAGCCATATTCTCGAGATCCTTACTTTATTAGCCTAAAAGATATTAGAAAACTCAGCTCTTAAGCCATTTGTAAATTAAGTAATGATCTCCAAACAAAATAAAAAATGTACAGACCTGTTTAACTCTGTGTCGCCAAAGGAAATTCCCCCTTTCCAGTGTGAATGAGGGAGATTATCTTGTATGTCATCCCTCAGTTAAGGAACTGGGGAAAGTATTTATCTAGCAAAGGAAAAGCACAACTGGTCAGGACTGGATTTTGTTTTGTTCAGCCACCAATGTTCTGCAAACATTGGGGGGTGGGGGAGATGGATGTAGGAGAAATGTGACTAGAAATTCAAGAGAATTGTGAAACTGACAGTTAACAGCAAAAAAACAACTATTGGGGAACTTAGTGCTGTTGATGAGGGCCTGACATGGTCACCTGTTTTGTTACATCGGACTGACAGGTGTGAAATTGCAGCCAGAAATGGTAGGATTCTCCATGTGGTGAGAAACAGATGAAATAAAAGTGCTCAAGACCAAGTGGAAGCCCTCAGGGGCCCTCAGCAAGCAGCCCCCAGGGACATTTTTAAAGAGCATTTTAGGAGTTGAGGGACAAGAGACAAATAACTGGCCTTTTCTTAAGCTGTGTAAGATCCTTTATTGGCCTAAAGGATATGAGAAATCTCAACTCTCAAGGCAACGCAAGAGGATGATTTGGAAAAACAAATGCAAGTATAGTTCCCAGAGGAAACATTGCTCTTTCTCTTGTTCTTTCTTAAAGTAGGAGTTTCAGTAGGGCAGTGATGGTGCCAAGGGATAAGCTATCATACATATTAGAAAGTAGTCCAGTACAATGGATGAAAAGGTAATTTTTTGGAGTCAAACCCCAGTTTCATCATTTACAAACATGGGATCTTTGATACATTGTGTATCTTCCCAAACCTGTTTGCTGATCTACGCACTGAAGATATTAGTATCAGCAAAAGTATATTTGAGCACTCAACAAGCCCTGCATATACTGCTAAGCATCTTTTTGTGTTTTATATTAGGTATCCCTAATTTGCATATGAGAATACTGAGTCAGAGGTGTTTACATCTTGTCTGAGGTTATTTAATAAGCAATTGGTGAAGGTAGGATTCAAACTCATGTTTGCTTGGCATCAGAACAAGTGTTCTTAAACAGTAGTGCTTCCTCCCTCATCTATCTCTTGGAAGGAGAGGAATGAAGGAAATAACATTTAAAATGACTAGCACACAGTGCTTCCCTGGCACGCATGAGGACGTGGGTTCGAACCCCAGCTATGTACACAATGGAGTGTGGGAGCAATGAAGGCCACGTTAAAAATTAAATTAAAAATTGATTTTCTCTTTCTCTTATCAAAAAAAAGAAAGAATCAATATTTATTTTTTCAATAAAAAACACAGACTAGCATAGTGTAAGTGCTCAATGAACAAGATGCTATTACTGAGTGGATCTAAAATGCATTTTCTCGAAGAGGAGGCTAACACTTATACTTGGTTAGAAATATGGCTCTTAGATCAAAACTGACCCTGCCCTTCCCAGGATGTTAAAACAGCTCTGCTGATACCTTTTGAATTAAGGCTTATCAACACACACATACACACACACACACACACACAAAACCATACATGATACCATCATGTTGAAATCAGCATTATGTTGTATTGCCAAGTAAAAAACTCTGCCCCAAAAGACCTTCTCTTAAGTAGAGCCTTCTAGTAGCAGCATGGTCTTCACAGAGTGGCAGAAGGGGACTTTTTCCTAGACCTGCAGAGAATGTGGAGGGCAGGTAGTGGACCAGGTACCACTCAGCATCTTTAAATAGTTTGTCACTTTCAGTCCACTCGAACCCTGTGCTGGACTTTCCCTTTCTAAATCCACTGATTTTCCAGTTCAAGAAAAAGCTATGTAAGAAATAAGAGAATGCAAAAACAAACTCTGCCCCCAATTTGGGCATTTTATTATTGTAATACTGAAACTATTACATTTCTAGTTTGTGAAGTCTTGTCATGTCCTCCAAAATCTACAGATGTGTGTTAGTTGGTTGGTTGACTAGATACTTAAATATTTGCATTTTTTTTCCGTTTCAAACTTTGTTTTTAATTTGTGCTACTTAAAACATGTCATTTATTTATTGAAATCTGTGCTGAACTTTACAGCATTGTTGTAGCTGTTAAACATCTAATTTCTTAGCAATTACTTCAAATTATTACCAATAGTATCTAAAACTGGAGAAACATTCAGCTCTCTTTGAGCAATTAAATAAATTTTTAAATCCTAATTAAGCTCAGCATCTTTCCTTTCTAAATTTTTTTGTAACTGCTACAAGATCAATGTTTGAATTCAAAATACTGTGACATGACCCAGCGTAAATGAGACTCACAGGCATTGCTAATCAAAAACCAAATGCTACAGAAAGACAAAGGCTAGTACTTTGCTGTGACCATGCCTATCTTGACTGAAAAATGGAATTCGTACAGAAAAATCAGTGAATTCACAGTTAAGAAGAAATTTTCTCTGTTGGTGGAAGAGGCCAAAATTTCACAAGTAACTGGTCCTGAGGGCATGGTGTCCACTTATGTCCTCTTAAGGTTCTAGTAATGATTATTTGAAAAAGCAGTTTGGGAATAATTTCAAATCCAGCGAACAAAATGAGAGTACTCATGGACAGCTTACACTTTCCTCCACATAAAATTGTGAAATTGGGTGAAAAAAATAAAAAGGTTAGATATTTGCAATAGATACATTTCTGGAGAATTGAGCCTATAAATGTGCTCCAATATTAACCATTTGATCCCTTAGATGAGATCAGAATTTTAGAAAAGTACTAAAAGCGTAATATCTTCAGACTGTTTTAAAATTGATTTTTTAAAAAGATTGTACTTTATCCAAAGCCACTGCTCTAAAACCTGTTGCGTTGGTACAGACTTGTAAAAAAATAAAAAGAAATGAAAGAGAAATACAGATAATTAAAGATACCTTTATACAACAACTTGCCATGTTTCTAACACATTGCTTAACATTCCCTTAATGAGATACTGGTTTTGATGTGTTACACAGTTTATGAGATAAAAAAATACTAGTTCCTTTGTTATTATTACACTCATTGAATGATAGCACTTTAAGTGAGTAACTGATTATTGCTGGTATTTCTTGGAAAAAATCATTACATTCTCTCATATGTAAAAAAAAGAAAAAAATAGACTCTTTGTCAAGTGCAGGCCTTCCAAGTAAGCATTGCCCTTCCATTGTTTTGCAATCTATATCTGTTTGATTTTAATGAATGAAAAATGTTTTCCAGTGCAACTCAGGTCCTGCAGTTTTGGTTCTTGCTTGAAACAAAACACATTTGTCATGAGTACACCATGAAATCATTTCTTCAATTTGCTAATTCTACTTTGTAGGGTTTAGGTTAATATCACACAATCAAATTTTTACAGTTGGAAAGCACCTTAATAATCATTTAGTTTAACTTTATTTTATATCAAAGAAGCAAAGGCCCTGAGAAACCAAGTAACTGGCAATGTTTCATTTTGTTAATAATAGAAATTACAGAATGGAATTGTGAAATGAGTAAAAACAAACACTATAATCCCACGGTGATAAAGTTCATGTTTACTGGGTTTTCTATACCAGCTTTTAAATAATTCAGTGTGATTTGGTTTTTTGTTATTTTGTTTTGTGTCTTTTATGTATAACAAAGAACACCTAACCAATGTGATCACACACACAAAAAAAATTGAACCCTTGACAACACTGAAAAATAATGAAACTTTTAAATCCTCCAGAATGTGAAAGACTGCTCAGGGATTGTAACTAATGCATTTTATTCTTATGACTTGCTGATTCCACAGACAGCTGCCCTAGGGGTACAGTTCTAATCAATGGCTTTATCCACTTGGCAATCTATACCTCAGAAACACAAATCGGAGAAAACCATCAATGTGTGGAAGACCTATAAATCACAATGTCAGGTGGGCACAGTTCCATTTTAATAACCAGTAGTTAGAAACTATTGAATAAAATATTCCATGGACACAAATTTATGGTTTCCATATTCCTCCAGGATGCTACCACCTCCCTGTAGGAGTATGACATCCTTTGTTACTTTTGTCTAATGTCAGGAATGATTATCAAGTGATAGGAAAGCAAACTGCTGATTTCTCTCTCCTTGTTCAAGCTTTTAAATGACTTAGGTTTGATTTCCTTTTCTAATGCTGGCCATGGAATCTCCTCTTTTTAAAAGTGTGCATTCCTGCCTATGTACAGGGATTGGCTTTCATAAGCTTCAACCCAAGAAGTGCCCAGCATGTTGGCAAGTTTCTCTGCATTGATATTTACATGCAAGACTGGATTATTGGTTCCCAAGAATCAATATGAACAGCAAATGAGCTGGAGTGCAAGAAAAAATGCTGCTTCTCCAGAGTTCTTTCCATTCCTTTTCTCTTTTTATGCTGCCAACATATCTATCATATATGTTTGAAGTGTGCTGTTCAATTCTCCTATCCTTTGAAAACCTCCTAAGGGTCCTTGTGAAAGGTCAGAACCAGAAACAGCTGCATTAGTTGAGGCCGAGGACCTTTTTGAAAACAAAGGACAAATTACCAGCTGTTCCTAGGGGTCCTACTGAGTAGAACTGCCCAAGGAAGCCACACAGCCCACAGGACTCTTGGTGCCATTTTAAGGAGCCACAAACCTCAAGTAGACAGATGGTTAACTAGCGTGGATAAGCAGTGATTGAGTTAGGGATGTGAACTTAATCCTCTCTCTTGAAATAGCTGTCAGTCTTAGAATCCATGAGAGAAAGCAGATCAAAAGCATTACATCAGGAAGCTGAAGGCAGAAGTGTCACCTCACCTGTAGGCATGTGAAATGTCAAGTGTTTCCATAAGCTGTGTGAGAGAGGGCTGCATGCAGATGCCTATGCACAGGTGAGACTGGGCACCTCGGGGAGGGGATGGTTACAGAAAATCCACCATCTAAAGTTCAAGTCAGATTTCCACCCCATAGCACATACTCCATAGTCAAACACCATGTGTATGTCTTTCAAAAGAACAGACTTTGTAAAGTATCAGCATTTTTCTCTATGTTTAAACAAACATCATAGAAAAGTAAGACTATATTTGCTTGCACATTTACAGATTTCTGTGTGAAAAGAAAGAGCTTGCCTCCAGAGTGGATGCCATAAGAAACCACAAAATAAATACTGTCCAGTAGACAGAACATAAAATACTGCTCGAGAATTAAAATGACAGCAGAGGCATAGCAGTTAGCCAAGAAGACATATCTTACTCATCTTACTTGTTTCCAGTTGCATAAAGACACATCCAGCTCATTCTGGATTGTCCTGCTCCTGCTGGGTTAATTTCCATAGTTGGCATCAAAGAGCTCCTGTATAAATTTTCCTGGCATTTTACAAAAGAGTTCAACTGGGGTTCCACCTTCTCGCAGCACCTACCCCCACCCCACATGCAGCCTGTATCTAGGACAGATCTCTTCTTATTCACCTTCTAACGCATTGTTCTCAAAGCTGTGTTCAAAGGCTATATAAAAATATAGACAAATGGCTCCTCAGATTCTACAGTAACTATGCTTAGTTTGAAATAGTAAAAGTTACCTTTAAGGAAAGTTGAAGTATTACTAGTTTAATTCTTTTAGAAATACGGTTAGCATGCGTACATTTGGTTAAGGTTGAAGAAAGAGAAGTTATCCATTTTACTACTTTTGATTACACTGAAAGATTATGCTATACGAAATGTACCTCTTCTCTGGTAACCAATGCTTATTTTTATAGTTTTCTGCCTGAATTTCTGCTTCCCTCGCTGAGAGCTTTTAATAACATTTCACGGAACTCTTGGATTTTTCCTTTCCTGCAAGCAACATCTGTCAAAACTTCCCAACCCTCTTGTCAAGAAGAAATTTTGCTTCTGGACTAAGCATCAGAGCCCTAGCTATTTCTGTTGTCTACCTGTTTTCAGTAATACTCACCCACTGAGAATAAAATCCTTCCTTTAAAAGGGGGACCACTACCCTCCTTCTGCCTTGTGTTCACCTGATTTTCCGGGGGCACCAATATACAGCGAACTTCCTGCTAGACAGAATTAAGCCCATTATTTGGTACCCCACAAGCCCACCAGAAGACAGAGTAGCCATCTCTACTCCAACCACCCTGGGGCCTTCTTAGAAAGCCACCATGCCCTAAGAGCACTCCTTTGACAAGAAGCTATTGAGCTCTGGGTGTGCAGGACACAGCTCTGAACAAGACATAAAAATCTCAGCCTTCGTAGGGAGAGCTTTCCAGTAAAGCAGAAGCAACCTCAATTCAAAGCAAGAGACAGTGGCTGTCTGCAAAAGCCCATGTCATAAATGTTTCCTGGTAACGCCATACTCCTTTCACCTCTTTTTCTTTACACTGTGTATCTAACACTTTCCATGGCATACAAAATAGGAGGGAGTGAGGAGAGTTTTGGGAAACAGGAAGTGTAATGACTTCCCTCTAAAAAGAATTCTGTTTAACCAGACTTTCTGCTTTATCACCTCTCCTGAGAACTTTCTCCTTTGTTTCTCCCAATTTATGGACAGCATACTACATAAATGTGTGGAGAAGGGGGAGGCAGAGGACTGTGCCTCTTAAGTAGTTAAGGAGAGAGTTTTAAGTTTCTCTATAATATCAAAACTTTGTTCACTTAGTCTTTGTATCAAGAAGTTAAAAATATAGTCAGACTCTTAGAGCATATTTTCAATTGTGATCCAATTTTGTTGACTTTTCAATCAAAATTACAAAACAAAAAGAGAAGTTCTTACCATTAACATGAACTTGGCATAAAGTTTAGCTCCCGAGTAGTCTTTTAAACCCACTAAATCCAGTCATTTTTCAAACTGAAAGTTAACTGGGCAGCCCAAGATATAATCAGGTCACCTAGAGGCTCTGATGGCAGCAGGGGTGGCAGGGGGCTCAGAAGCCTTGCCCCCTCCCACATTCCTGCAGAAACCCTGGTGCCCCTGGGAGCATAGTTTGAAAGCTCTAATCTAGGTCAAATCCTCTGCTTCATATTTGGAAGAAACTGAGACCTAAGGAGATTAAGTTATTTGCTGAAGCTGCACAGCCATTTAGCAGGACAACCGAGACAGAGACTCAGGCCTCCTGCCACACATTCGATCCTGTGCCATTTCTGCCAGTGAAAATATGATGGCAACCGGCAGAAGGGCTCTGATTTTCTAATATTCAAAAAAAGTATAAAAATCAAATGGGTTCTTCTGTTCTGTGACCTGAGTCTGTCCGGGTTCAGTCTCCCCAGGGAGCGCCGTAGCACCACTGCCCTGGCACTCTGGCTCTGCCCTGGGGCTCTGTTCCCTGAGGCACAGAGAGACCATCTTGCCTCTGTGAGTGGCTGGAGGAGAGACTTGCTGGGAATATGGAAGGGGAATGGGCGGCTTCCTGAACTTCTGTCTTCACTATTAGACAGAGATAAGGGCCAAAGTATTCTTGCCCAAAGAAGCTGCTGAACAACAGCAGTTTGATATGCAATGCCTGGCAGCGGAATCCCAAGTGACTCTAAAAATGACCCTGGTACCAACTCTCCACAAGTTCCCACAAAGCCTGTCCTAAACCACACAGCTTCATCAGCTTCAGGAAGTTGAGCCCTTGCTTCTCTTACTCTAAAATGATGCCATCAGCAAAATATATGTGTGCTCTGAGCAGACTCTGAGGAGGAGCAGAACTTCACTTCTGACATCTTGTTGGGGAGGGGAGTGAATCAAGACTTTTTGTGGTGTCTGGCAATTCAGGACTTCTCAGTATTTTCCCCTGCCCCGATCTTTGATCTGTCATCTTGACCTTCAGGCTCTATTGCAGTAGGATTTTTGTCAGGAGTTGAGCCCTCTGACTTGGAGGGGAGGTAGGAGAGAGAGGGCCTCTGGGTTCACAGTTCAGTACTTACTTTAGCTCCTTTTATCTAGGCAGCTTCCTGGTCTATCTGAGTCACAGCACACTTCCCCACTGCCTGTCACTGATAGAGCTTTTGCCAGCTATCCTCATGCTATTATTCCCAACAGGCAGGCCTTGGCCTCATCCAGCCTAAAGAGAAGGACTTGACCAATTGAAATGAATGCTTCCTTGTCTTGTCTAGAAAACTGAGACCACCAACATTTTGTTTCTGTCATTTCCATTCCCCAGTACACAACAAACACACAAGCTACAGCCATGTGGAACTATCTGTGAAATCTGCTATTAACATGAAACCTACATTGTCCATCTTTTCAGGAAGAAAATGAGATCCCTGCCGGTGTGTTTGTGAAAGAGCCAGTTCCCAGCCCAGCGGAAACTAAGGAGGAGCTTGCTGAGGAGAACAAGTCCCTGGAGGAAACTTTGCACACCGTGGACCTCTCATCTGATGATGAATTACCCCACAATGAGGAGGCCCTGGAAGACAGTGCAGAGGAGAAGATGGAAGAAAGTAGGGCAGAGAAAATAAAAAGATCCAGCCTCAGGAAAGTAGATAGCCTCAAGAAAGCATTTTCTCGCCAGAATATTGAGAAAAAGATGAACAAGCTGGGAACAAAGATCGTATCCGTAGAGAGGAGAGAGAAGATTAAGAAATCTCTCACATCCAATCACCAGAAAGCATCCTCAGGGAAAAGCTCCCCCTTCAAGGTTTCTCCCCTCACTTTTGGTCGAAAGAAAGTCCGAGAAGGAGAAAACCCTGCAGAAAATGAGAGCAAGTCAGAAGACATGCCGAGCAGTGACCAGATGCTGAATGACAACGAGGAGGGCTCATTTGTGGAGGGTCTTTCTGAAGCATCGCTCCCCAGCTCCCTGATGGAAGGGAAGAACACAGAAGGGGATGAGAAGGAGGCCTTGAGAGGGAAGAACTCTGGGATGGACAGCAACATCAACTTGACGATCGTGGAAGATGAAGAAGAGGAGTCGGTGGCCCTGGAACAGGCACAGAAGGTGCGCTATGAGGGTGGCTACGCGCTGACCTCTGAGGAGGTAGAGCAGTCAGATGAGGAGCCCATGAGAGCAGCTGTCCTCCAGGTGGACCAGACAGCCTGAACTCAGGGCCCATAGCGCCCAGCCTGTGTCAGTTAAGCGGGCACCCAGGGCCTAGGAACCAGCTCCTCCACATTCTAGCACTGTCCACTCACTCATGTCATTATCCAGGGAGTAACCCTTGGCCAGATAGCTGCAACATTCATACGTGAGGCCAACCAAGCAACCTGTCACGGGATCAACTCAATTTGCATTTTGGTTCTATGGCTGTAGAATTTCTCCAAGATTGCCAGGAAGAAGAAATGAACAGTTGAAAAACAATGAACCATTTGGCTTAGTCAGTAAAACCAGAGAATAGTTCAGATGCTAGTCGTCAAATGTGATTCATTTTTGGATCATTCCATCAGCTTGCTAAATAGTGTGCCATTAGTAATACAGTGAATTTCTACAGTACTCTGTGAATCTAATTAATATTCTTTATGTATGTGGTATATAATATACATCAGTATGTAAGCCAAAAACATAACTAAATTTTAAGAAGCAAATATTTACTAAAGGTAGAAGAGAATGTTCAGGTGGTTTTCAGTTAATAGAACCCATTGTTTTGTTGGAAATGAAGGAGAAGTTGAAAGACAATCATAGCTAATGGCATAGGAATGGAGTAAAGTCAAGGCTATTAGAAAAAAACTAAGAAGGAAAAGATGGAAAATAAGAGAAATGGGAAGCAAAGACTGCTAAAGAGGATGAAGACAGAGAAAAAAGTATGTGCTTAAAAGTGAAATCTTTACAATATTAAACTAATTATTTCACTCTTGAAATAACAATACTAAAAAAGTTTGTATAACCTGGTATAAAATGTTATACCTTCACAATATTTTATTTTCTAATATTTTCAAGTACTATAACATTTTATTGTGTTAAATCTGCCTTGTTTTCTTTTTTTTTTTATAAAGAGAGGAGGACAGTGAGAGAGAGAGAGAGACAGAGAGAGACAGAGAGAATCAATTTTTTATTGAGTTTTTCACATGGCTTTCATTGTTCTGACACTTAGTTGCATACGTGGGTGCTGGGATTTGAACCCATGTACTTGCACATGACGGGCAAGCGCCGTAACCGCCGAGCCACTGCTCCAGCCCTTGTTTTCTTAATAAATAAAGGAATTACAAACATTTCTCTAAAAATGTTCGGTAGGATATAGTCTATTTAACATTGAAATGAATGTAAATCTTCAAAAAGTTAGTAATATGTACTGTATTTTGTAGGAAGTTAGAACATACTATTCTTTAATGTTTTCTAAAATTATATAACCTCTACACTCCAAATAATGTGATTTTGGTTTATAAGCTGTTAAAGTCTATAGATTTGAGAAGGAAGGATGCTGTTTTTCCTTTATTGTACCTTTTGGTAATTTCACTCCAGGTAATATTTTATTTATACATTAATTGCACAGAATATTAATATGTTTCTTAACTTCTTAAAGCATGTTACTGTTTTATATATGTGTACACATTCATTCAGACAGGGTAATTTTTACTGCTGCCTAACATTATACTAAAACATTGCTTTATTGATTTTCAATTACAAAATGCTAATGTTTTGTTGTTAGAGTTTGAAGATAGTGGACCCAGGGAGCATATTCCCTACATTTAGTGTGTACCACTATAAATAATCTAACAGAGGTAATCCAAAATAACATTAACAAACTATGCTTTGCCTTTAATCAAAGGAACAGAATTAGCAAAATGTATTGATAGTATAACCCATCTGGTTATGCCCTTATTTTGCAATAATGTAACCTCAAATATTGGATTTGTGAACTAACAATGGCTGTGTTAAAAAAGATTAAATAAACCAAAAAATAAAAGGTATATAACAATGTCACTTTTTTGGCAGAACAATTTTACAACAAGCAGAAAGAATCGATTTTTAAACTCTCCTCCGAATGTCGCGGTAATGTTGTTGTTTCAGTCTTGATTTCCCCTATTAACTCTGCTTTCTTTTTCCCCTGATCTCATTTAGAAATCAAACTCTCATTCTTCAAGTTTAACTTTCTTGACATCACCTTGCCAGCTTTGGATAGCATCTGAATTTACTGCAGCAGCTTGATTAATTTGATAGTTCCATCTGCATTTTTATTGTATTGTGCCAGACCTTTTAATACCTTAAATAGTTCTGCAAACATAAATTTATCAAACTATGTGATCAGTTTATTCACTCAGCTAAACCTTTGTCTTCAGTGGAGCTGTAGACTGGTAGAGGAGCGGATTTCATGCAGGGACTAAAGCATGCTTGTTTAACCTTTTGAGAAAAGTTACTGTCACTTCTTATAGCTGAAGGGTTGGAGGATCCAGAGCTAGTGTAATCTTTACATTCTCTTTTCAAAAATATTTTTTTTCCATTTGTTCCAGTAAAATAACTGCTTGTCGCTGGAAAATTGCAGCCTGGCATCTTTTAAAGTTTTACTGACAATCACATTTATTCTATGATCCACATTCAAAGCATTAAAATCTTAAACAACAAAACAGAATTAAGCCAGATAATTGTTGGGAAATACACACTGTAGGGATTAGAAAGAGCAGCAGTTGTGGACATGGAAGCTATTTGTTCTGTATTATTGTCGAATTATTTGCATACTTGTGAGGCTGTAAAGTCCCCAAATTAGATATGTCTTCTTCCCACCCATCCAATAACCCATTCCTAACTTTATGTGCCTGGAGCTCAGGAACTCAATTAGTTTCCCCCAAACATCAGTTATAAATTAATACAGACTGAGATCCATATCTTAGAAATATAATTCCAGGGTAAGAAGCATCCATTACATGGACCATAAATCTTGTGGAAATATAGCAAAAAATATCATTTGTCTACAAGATTTAGTTTTCAAAATATATAGATATTTATTTCAACAGGAATATTTTCCTCTTTCCACTTAGGAATATAGTATATGACTGAATCTAGTATATTACTGGATCTTTTTATACGTTCAAATAACAGACCCATGTTAAGCCCATTTCTGCACAAATCAAAGATTTTTATATGTATATTATGATGAAAGCTTTTAGCATGCGCATCCAGAAGAGCAAAGTTTGAACTTCATGCAGTTCAGCCAGCTATCAGGAAAACAGAAGCCGCTTCAACACAGCTCAGCTGCCAGTGCAGGTAAAGGTTATAATGAAAGTCATTCCCTACATTAAGACACTAATGCCTGAGCCCAGTTAATTCCTGCTTGAAAGTTTGTTTACTGCCCTACAGCCCAAATATAAGTGATTTTATATTGGAGATTGGGAGTATGAAGAATTGAGGAACAGGCAGCAATCATTATTAACAGTTCCATAGCAACCACAGTCTTTTCCTAAAAACCAAGACTCTGGCACTGCAAAGCAAGTTACAGATGAAATTGGCATTGTGACCTTTGTGTTCTGCTTGATCTGGGTGTCTAGATAAGACTACTGCAGCCAGGAACTCATTCCTAAAGGGAACAGGCAGTAACTCACACTATTGAAGATACTTTCTTATTTTCGTTTTAACCATTGCGTTATCCTGCAGTACTTGCAACTCTAAAATTATTTTTAACTCTCCATACAAACTGCCCCAATTAAGAAGTCACACCTTCAGCAAAACAGCTTGATGTTCATATATTTATACACTTTCCACTGTAAAAATCAATTTGTTAAATATTTATGGAGCAAAGCAACCTTTAGTCTTTCCTATTTGCTAAAATTCTTCATTTTCAGAGTAGTGAGAAGAAAGGGAAACAATATTTCTGATCGTTTCCTGTACACCAGGCTGAACTCTCAAAGGACACCAATTCTATGGACATACCACAAGCATTATCTCATTTAATCATACAGAATCCTTTTGGAAAGGTGCTATTTTCACTTCCATTTTAGTAGAGTATGAACCTGATACTTTTGAAGTTAATTTACTCCAAATAATAAAATGGAAGAGAAGACAGACTCCAGAGATCCTAATCTCTCTAAGTTGTACTCCTCATGTTATAATCTAAATACAGTCAACTGTCTTGGTATCCATGGGGGATAATTCCAGTTCCCAGCTCCAGTCTTGTGGACATTTAAATCTGACAGTGCTCAAGTCCCTTATATGAAATGGTATAGTGTTCACAAATAACCAACACTCATCTCCCACATACTTTTAAATCTTCTCTAGATGGCTTACAATACCTAATTCAATGTACATGCTATGTAAATGGTTATTTAGCTATATTGTTTAGGGAATAATGACAAAAAATTCCATACATGTTTAGTACACACACGATATTTTTTCCTAAATAGTTTCGATCTATACTTGTTTGAAACCAAGAATGCAGAACTACGGATATAGGGACCCTATAGTATTTTTCCTGTGAGAGTCATTGAGTTAAGTGATTTACCCAAGTTCAAATGATTACCGAAGTGGCAGTACCAGTATTCAGTCAATCTGAAAACCATTCTGCCAAAACAGACTCTAAATATCACCCAGCTGTACTTAGGTAAGTATTAATTTATAAGCTTTCAGATTGGTATAATATTAACTTCATCTTATCACCTTTTATATAGCACCACATATAGCTGAACTTTGTAAATGATTTTGATGATTGTCAAATTCAATGCTTAGAAGAAAAATAAACAGTTTATGGTTCTTGGAGAGTCACAGAGCAACTATTTTTTAGGTCTGCTAAGGCCACAGAGGGGCTCCTTAGCTCCTTGGTATCCATTACCAGGGACCGCAGGGTTCACTTTGGGGCAGTGTTTAGTAAGAGCAAGCTGTCAATAGAGTAGGATACTAGAATCAACTCATTCAAGATGGTTCATGAGGTCTGCCTCAAACTTTTTATGTTAAAGGAATCATATCCCCATGTCATAACAGAGAAATTGCTACATGGTGTTCAGACAATGTCCATCTCCTGTCACGGGCTATGAAAAGAGCAAGTGGCAAATCCGCATGGGGTAGGAGTCGGGGACAGGGAGGTTGCGGAAGGAGGGTGAACCATGAGGACCTGGAAACCCAGCTTTGAATACAATCCCTCACACTTGTGTAGATTTCTTCTCAGGACAAAAAGGAGCTAAGTCAAGCATATGCTGTGTCTCTATCCCTGCGGGCAAGAAAAAAAAAAACCTAGGCTAGCCCTCGGTCATCAGCAGGCAACAACTTCCTCCCAAGTGGTGGTCACAGACTCAAATGGCTGAAGGGCTCAGACTTGAGTAAAATGCCTCAAGGATGTGGTGGAAGTGTGGCAAAACCATTGCACGTGGGCCACATCCCTTCTGACAGGGCATCCTTATCATTCACCTGCCCGGAGGCAGTACCTTCTTCTCATTCCCACAAAGGGAGGATACATTGTGTGTGCCGCTGGATTGGACTACACTCGTTACCATGTGGGAAACCTGGCCCAGTGTTGTCAAAATTCAGATTTCTTTTTACATGTAAATCTCCTGGCTTTTAATTTTTGGCAACCAGTTCATACCGTTTTAAACACTGCACAAGCCAAATAGGAAGATCTGCTGGCTGGATGTGGTTCAGGCATTGACCGTACGCTTCTGACACCTGGACTGCAATGATGAGGGATCTGGGGGTTCTATTTCCCCTTCTTTCTCTCCCGGAGGCAAATTTACAAAATAGAAAGCTGGTGATAGAATTGGATTTACCTACAGAAAAACACAAAAGCCTTCTTAGATGAATATAAAATGCAAAACTGCCTTTGCCAGCACCCATAAGAAGTGTCCCTCTTGCTACTTAACAAATTTATGACAATGTTGTTAATGCTGCATAGTTCATGCACTAAGGAGACAGTAATCGATCACACTGAAAGATGGTTACATGGTCTTCAGTGAGAAAGCACCCCTCCTGATCATTAACCTTGCCAGCCACCTGTGGACTACCTGCAGCATCCCATCCGTGGATGGTAAGGGGATTTGGTGTTCTTGGCTGACTGAGCATCCAGTGACCATCCGTTTCTGTGTTTCAGTTGGAACATATCTACTCCTACCAATAACGTGGAGACCCAAATATGACAAAAAACCAGTCTGTATTCTGCCCTGTCATTTAGCCAATGTGCCAGCCAATGTGTCTACTCATAGTCTTCATTGTTGATAATGAAATACAAAAGGGAAAGATCATGGTTCAATTTTTTTGGATGCTAAAATGAGCCTTCAGAGCTCAGAGTTGGGGGGGAAATGATACAGATTTAGTACAGGGTCAAGTTGTCCTTTGTTAGGGAGAAATTTTTTTTATGTTTGCAGCTACTTGTAGTTCTAAGGAAGCACAAGGATCAGCTGTGACTCTAAGGCCCATTGTTAATAGTCTCCAGGACCCTAAAGACATACAGAGAAATGCAGTGTATTCTAGGGAATGTACCCTTATTTGGAAAATCAAATTCCCTAGGAACTTTAAGTCAATCATTTTACATCCATTCATGGTAAAAAGAAGAGCTCCCCACCTTTTACACACACACACACACATACACACACACACACACACACACACCTGAGATGCATGGGAAAATCAGCAGCACAGCTTGTGGGATTGCCCCTGAAATTAACCAGAGAAGAGAGAAAGAAGCACATTGGGAGTTGTTTCACTATGATCTTCATTTCACTTTCTTTTTTCTTTGTACCATCACTCATTTTGTTGTCAGAAACTATTCTTTCCAAGTGCCTTGTACCTGGAAATTTCAGAGATTAAATAAAATTAGGTCTGAATTGTCTTACAGCACTGGGTAATTTTTATCTGCAAGAAAATGGAAACATTTTTCCAATACATAAATCCATTTTTATTAACATTTATTATATATATTGGGCATCTACAGGTGCCAGGTTCTGCGCTAAGCATGCAGATACAACAAAAGAATAAGGGTTTTTGCCATCTGGAAACTCCTTACCTTTTGACAAATGTGGAAGAATTAAGAATTCCCTTTACAAAGAATTGAATTTACAGTAGCAAAGAAAGAGGGAACAGATGACTTGAGAGAAAAAATAAATTCAGAGCTTTATAAAAATTATTTGCAAGATAATCACCCAAGATCATTAAGTGGAGATAATGTAGCTTGACTATGTAAATCACTGTGAGTCTTTTCAGGCCTTTATAACAAAAATACCATAAAGCAAGCAGCTTATACACAATGGTAATTAATTTCTCATGGTTCTGGAGGCTGAGAAGTTCAAAGTCCTGGTGCCAGCAATTCAGTGTCTGGTGAGGGCTCTACTTTCTGTCTCATGCATAGCCTTCTCACTGTGTCCTCACAGGATAGAAGAATCAAGGCTGCTCTCTAAGGCTTCTTATAAGGGCACTGATTCCTCTCAAGAGGATAGAGCACTCAGTACCTAATCACCTTCCTAAGGTCCTCACTTCCTAATACCACCATGTGTTGGGTGGGGAGCTAAGGAGCTTCTCTGTGGCCTTAGCAGACCTAAAAATAGTTGATCTATGACTCTCCAACACAAATATCAACACTGTAGCAGATACTGTAAATGTCCTAGATAGAGAGGGAAGGACACTAAGCTGTGGAAGGTATAGGTGCTTGGATTTAAAGAATACAAGTATGCAGAAATAGGAGTATTTCTTGCTCGAAAGTGGGAAACAAAATGGTGAAGGAAACTCTGGGTAGAAGAAAATCTATAAAGTCTTTTTAAAGGCAACACTAACAGCAAGTGCAATCATTTGTTTTAGTTGACAGATAAATACTGAGCTCGGATTATGTGCCAAGACCTGAGGGAGGTGCTGGGTTCACTGGGTACATGGAAGCAAACCAAACAGACATGATCTTCCCATAGGAGAGTCCCAGCATCCCCAAAATAAACTATTTACTTAGTCATTCCCCTTGCCAAAAGGATTCAAATTGGTTTGTTTTTTGACGTTTGGTTCAAGGGAATTTTCCTTCATGAAAATGCATTGCTAATGTGTAATGTTACATAATATTTTTTGCTAAGATAAGGCAGTAATGAATAAATGAAAATAGAAAATAGAAATCAATGAGAAAATATGACTCCCTTTAAATACAGTAACTTTACATCTAACTTTGGCAGAGTGCATGTTCTCCTTACTGTAAGTTCTCCTATTTAAATTACATTTATTTAGGTTTTTATCTAATTAAAAAAATATTAAGTGCAAGCAAAACCCATAATCTCACTCTGTTGATCCTTACTCTAATTGTTCATTTTCTTAAATGCAAATATTACTGAAATTAATGTTACTTTTCTATTGCTGTGTAACACATTATCACAAACTTAGTGACATTAAACAGCACTCATTTATTATCTCAGAGTTCTAAAGTGAGAAATTCAGCATGGTGTGGCTGGTTCATCTACTCAAGTTATCCCAAGGCGGAAACAAAGATATCATGAGCCTTCAAGCTCACTGTTAGCAGAATTCAGTTCCCAGAAGTTTATAGGATTCAGGGCTCCATTTCGTTGCTGGCTGTCATCTGGAAAATGATCTCAGCTCCTAGCTGCTTCCTGCACTCCTGAACATGGAGTCTTCTCCATCTGCAAGCCAGTAGTGGCACACGCAAGTCCATTTCATCCCTTGAGTCTCTGATTTCATCATTATCCTTTTTGACCGGAGAAAACCATCTACCCATAAAGGCCTTCTGTGATTGGATCAGACCCCCTGGATCACCTCTTTTAAAATAACTGTGCCATACAACATCATAAAGTCACAAGAGTAAAATACACATCATATTCATAGACCCTGGGATTACATTGAGCATGTTTTCTGAGCAGCCTGGAAATCATGAAGGCCATCTGAAAATTTTGCTTATCATATGAAGGAACACAGTAAGGACATCTAAACGATGCAAAAAGGTGTTAAATGGATATGAATCTATTTCTCCCAACTCTATACTTCAGAGATAGCTACAGTTAACAATTTTCATATTTATCTTTCCAGAAAAGGGCAAGGTACATATGCATCCTATATTTCCTTTTTAAATTTAAATAAGCAATATCTTAATGCTTTTTTCATTTAGTCTCTCTTGGAGATCCCTCCTTAGTGACTGATGTGAATCTGCATTATATGTTATAACAGCTACATAGCAGCAGATTTTTTTTCTATAATAGATACATAAGAATAAGCAGAGAGCAATAATGAATCACTCCTAAAATAAAGACAGATTATTTATTATTTTCCAAAGATTTTTAAATTATGTACAGAGCTTGCATCAGACTCATTGTTCCTGCTGAAACACCTACTTCTCTTACAACAGATGTATTCCCCAGGAGTCCCTATTTGGGGAGACAGTCAATTTTATTGTAAAGTAAATTTAAATAACAACTTCTGAGGGAAGTGAACTATTTAGACACAATAGGATGTCAACACATTTTGGAAGAGTACCGTAAGGAAGAAAGAGGAGGAGGAGAGGAGAGGGAGAGGGCAAGGGAGGAAAATGCAAAAGCAAAACAAATCAGATTAAAGTTAAATTGAAGTCTGGAGTTCATTTATACTTCAGAGCAGGAATAGAGAGCTACCACATCTTTTCTCCATAGCAACAACAAAGAAATAAAAAGAATTACCTTTTTCACAAAAGATGCACGTCTTTCTAATTATTGTCATTCTAAAATTCTTAAACTAGCTGCTTGATCTATGACTTTAGGATACCACTTTTTCATATCTGCTTCTTCTAAGTGCAAAAAGACAAAGAACTTTCATTGTTCTTTGAATGGGACTAGACATTTAAAAATAGATTTACATTACTAGTCATAACTTGTGATTCCTGAAACTTCTGCAAAACTCATATATTCATTTTTTTCTACCAAAGTGACAAGTCGCTCTACTTTTATCAATTTAAATGAAAACACAGTAAGCAATAAAAATGGCCCCAACTTCCGTGAATATTTTATCTGTGCTAAGAGTCCATGAGCTGAAAGTTTTTCCTCAGAGCTCACTGTTCTGAAATGGAGGTAGACCACCGCTCATAGTGTTTATGCTTATGAACTTATGTTAATGATTTAAGAATATGGTAACTTGCTCTTGGACTTAGCTTTCCTCACCTCTGCTGCAGAGAAATCCTAAAGGCATATCTCTGAAGGTCTCCTACTGGACATGAAGGAGGGAATATAAATAAAATCAGAAGCAGCTTAAGAACAACTGCGTGGGACAATTGTTGTTGAGAAGAACAGTACCTCGGGGCACAATGCCTCAAGCACCTTCCAAGAAATTTTCAAAGTTCCCCTTATGACTGGAACAAGCATTCCTGCTTCAGCAGTCCACCTTGACCAGGAGCCTCAGACCAGACCAGGATTCCTGTCTCATTTCTCCTCTACAGAGAAGTCACTAAGCCTCCACCGCTCTACCTCATATTCCCACTCGGGTAAACCAGATGCCCCAAAGAACCTCCAGAAAAGCTCTGCAGGCCAGAACAGGATTCCTTTCATAGGACTGTGGGTTCTCTGGAATGGGGCTCACATGCTGATTTGGGGTGGCTCTCACTTCTAAAGGACACAGGACAAGCTTGGGGCTCTGTTGTTTCCTGGACTTGAGTCACATTTATAGGCTGGTATATCTGCTCATCAGACTTTGTTGCCACCTCTAGTCTATAGCCCCAAGCAAGCAGAGTGCCAGCAGTTGTCCTCTATATAGGGCTGTCCTTGTACTTTCTCCACAGGCTCCACACCATGTATGAGGTTGTTTTCTGGGGGAGTCCTTGCCTATCTCCCCCTTGAACCTTCAAGATCTTTGTTCTCCTATTCCTGGTTCCTCTTCAGATTCGTGTCCCCTCTTGCCTTATATCATTTGTTGATGTTGTTCCATGTCAGCCTGGTCTTAAGCCATCCTGGACAAGTGATGGTCATTTTTTTGTGCAAACGGGACCATACTTCTTATCCTTCAGGGTCCTTCACCTGCCTGACAGAAGTACAGATAGATTTCATTCCAGGAATGCACTGACTATCACCTAAAGGGTTCTAGAGAACACATCATTGGAAAATGTACTGTTCTGTGCTTATGCCATAAAATTCTGAACGGTAAGAGTATCGTGACTGGCAACACAATTTATCATTCCCATTTTCCTGCATATTCTGGATGAGATTTGAATTTGTGGTCATCATCAACAAAGCAATGCAACAACTTCTGAGACAGTCATGGGAAACCAGTATTCACGGATGGCACAATGAATGATGCATGAACCTCATGAGAATGATTCAACCAGCATTAAATAAATGGTATTAAACAACTGCAGAGGCAAGAAGATCTATATTGTTTCAATACAAATGGACTCTGAAAAGCCATGGCACTATGAATAATAACAGCATTCCTACCTGTTTCTTACACGATATGAGACAGGAAAATAGCCAGGAACCTTGCATTTCACTATACACAAGAAGATACAGAGCTGCCTGTTAGCTAATTTTGTACATGCAATGACTGAAGAATAAATGAATGTGTATGCAAGTCGTTTCCTCTTTGCTCATTATTCTGAAGCTTTATTGTAAATACCTCGCATAGATCCATGAACTTTGTGACACTTTTAAATCAAATTATTTATATAGAAAGAGTCCCCCATACACACACATATATACAAAAGATGTTCTGGGGACCTTACACATCCTAGGCACAACCCTGAGGAAAAAAAAAACTCCTGAGGAAATTTAGTAGCAATCTTGCAACAGTTTTATCCTCTCTCACTAAAGCTTTAATAGATTTCATATTAAATGGTTTGGGAATCTAAATGACTTAATTTAGTATTTTATTTATTCAATGAGATAATTGCCACTCTGTGTTACCATTCTATATTGCAATATTACCACTCTGTGTTGCAAAGACCCTCTGACAGGGAGTTTTGCACCTTTTTATTATTATTTAGTAGCCGTTATGCTATTTGTATTTTTTTTCCTGCTTGAAGAGTATTCTCGATTGCTAGTTATGGCTTACTTCGTGAATTTCCTGCAGCAAAAGGTTTATTTCTAAACTGGCTGAACTGCAACATCTGGAGTATTTCTGGATGGCCTCATTGTCATTAATTGGTGGAAAGTCAGAGAATATAAGTTTATTTCAGTGTTCACCTTAAACATTTTAATTATAGATGAAAATATTCCCTAAAACAACACAAATGTACAGAATAAAGTATGCAGGTTATTTCTAAAATATCTTTAATTATCTTTGCCTTTTTAAGGATGTAAATAATTAAGGTTTAACTGTATTTTAAGGCTTTCATTATAGCAATGGTATCTTCTTCCATATATCACCCATGTTTACATCTACAAAAATAGCTACTTATTCATGGGTGATTTATCTGCTTTAATGACCTCAATGATTAGTCTGATGATGAGATTACTGAGCCAAACAGCTAAGGGAGGTTAGGGCTGCTAGTGAAATTCTAGTTTCAGTCTAGTTCAATGAATCTTGATTTATTTCTAGAGAACAGCAAAAAAAAACAAAAAAAAAAAAAAAAAAAAAAAAAAAAAAAAAAAAAAAAAAAAAAAAAAAAAAAAAAAACAAAAAAACAAAAACAAAAAAAACTTGGGAAAAGGAAACCAAAGTAAAAGATCAAATTTTAAAACAAATGTATTAAAACAACTAAGAGGGTACATAGCCACTTCATAAACATTTACAAATATCCTTATCTCCTGTCTCTTTGCCAATTATTTTTTCAACCTAGCCAGATTCTAATTCTTAAAAAAAGAAAAGGAAAAATCACCAAATACACTTAAGCTAACCCTTAGCAATTAGGGAATTGCAAATCAAAACTACCCTGAGATTTCATTTCATCCCAGTTAGAATGGCAGCCATCAAAAATACAGATAATAAAAAATGCTGGTGAGGTTTCAGGGGGAATACACTGTTGATGGGATTGTAAATTAGTACATCTACTATGGAAATCAATGGAGGGTCCTCCAAATGCTAGGAATGGAACCACCACATGAGTCAACTATACCACTCCTTGGTATTTACCAAAAAGAATTAGTCAGCATACTACACCAGTACATGCATACCCATGTTTACAGCAGCACAATTCACAACAGCAAGTTATGGAACCAGCATAGGTGTTCATCAACAGATGAACAGATAAAGAAAATCACAATGGAGTTTTGTTCAGTCACAAAGCAGAACAAAATTATGTCACTTGCAGGAAATGAATAGAACTACAGAGCATTATGTTTAGTAAAATAAACCAAACTCAGAAAGTCATATGCTTTTCTCTTCTGTGTGGAAGTTAGAAAAAAAAAGAGAAAAGGCCAGTGGGTGAAATCAGAAAGAAGGGAGACTAGCAGAGTAGAAGAAGAGGGGATGGTAGGGAAACCAGAAAGGAAGGACTAGGGAGGTACTGGGGATGAAATTGACCAAATTATATTATGTGCATATATGAATATATCACAATGTATCCCACAGTTATGTATAATTATAAAGCACCAATTTATAAAATTAATTGAAAAGTTAAAAAATTGAAAATTATTTGCATGGGATTTTACATTTTCAAATGCCATTGAATTTTCTTTCAATAAATCTCACAAATATAAGAGAACAAAACATTTTAATAACTTGTTACATAAAAAAGTATAGTTTGAAGTTCATTTTATATTTCCAATTTTACCTAATAATAAAAGTTAAAGATAAGCATTTTGTCAATGTTTTCTTGGTTTGAAAAATTTAACAGAATTTTTTGTTTACATAGAAACAGTTATAAAATGTACTGGAGCTACAGTGGGAAAGAGTAGAGAGTAATTCAGATTTTTTTGAAAATTTTTTGTTTTTATTATTGCTGTACTTTTACTCACCAAGTATTGCTTGCCTTCTATCAAACAGAGATAGGAGGCTGGAGTGGTGGCTCACCAGTATTCCACTTGCCTGGCATGTGTGAGGACCTGAGTTCTAACCCCAGTAGCACATACACAACTAAGTGTCAGAGAAACAAAAGCCAGTTGAAAAAAATAAATAAAATTGGTTCTCTCTCTCCCTATCTCTCTTTTTTGAAAAAAGAAAAAAAAATACCTAAATTTTAGAGATGCTTCATATGTTACTTTCTCCTCCATAGTCTAGTTGTACCAGGGCAGTGGGGTAGATTGTAGACAGGCCAAAGAAAGTGCCTACAGACAGCCTGGGATATAAATTATTTATTGGGGAAAGCCTACGAGATCAGAGACAGCTCTAAAAGAGTTCAGTGACAACAGGCCGAAAACACC
The DNA here is from genome assembly GCA_004027875.1 of Aplodontia rufa. Taxonomy (NCBI): domain Eukaryota; kingdom Metazoa; phylum Chordata; class Mammalia; order Rodentia; family Aplodontiidae; genus Aplodontia; species Aplodontia rufa. The sequence continues at coordinate 18,570 of PVKS010000065.1, read as the reverse complement.
TCCACCCTTCAGAGAGCTTTGTCGAAGAGTACTGCCTCTCCCTCCAGGCGTTTTGTCCGGTGGCAGCTGACTGGATGGGTGACACATATCCTTTTCACAGTGCCTTCAGATGGATGCCCATCCCCACTCAGAGGGGTTTTACTCACAGGCTGAAGGAGCAGTAACATCATCAGCATTAGCTGGCTCAGTTTGCTTATAGGACCAGCATCCCCTGCAACAACTATCTTCACATAAGTGCAAGAAAGTACTTTCTACAAAACACTACCTTGCCCTAGTTCCTGGTGAGCATAAGAGAAAGTCAGTGTCCCTCAAGATACTGTGCATCTGGACTTTCCAGCCCAGGATTACCCTCATTGTTCCCTTTACTGGGCTAGGTTTGGGGAACAGAAAGGGAATTCAGGGACATGGTGTTTTACTGTCCCCCTCCTCCCTAGTGATGATAGTTACCTAAGCCTTTCCAGCAGTATGATAATCACATGGCAGCAGAAAAGGGGTTTTAAACAAAGACATCAGCAACTATAATAATTATCTCTACTTTCTTAGTAATAAATGACAAGTTTCAAGCTTTTTTAGTTTGGAAATTCAAAAACAACAACAAAATACATTTATCTACCCATAAATGGCAGTGGCCTTTTTGAAACAGAATCTCTGGGAGATCGTCTTAGAATATGAAATTCCTGTGATTTTCAAAAATAAACCACAAATTATAGAAAATTAAAAGCAATTTTCTGACTTTTCAAAACTGACCTTCGAATGGATGCATCCCATTCAAAGATCAAATGCTAACAACTTTACATTATCGAAATCCAGCAAAAATCATCTATGAGCATAAAGAAATTAAACCAAAATGAACCTCAGATGTCTAAATAGAAAATACCAGGCCCCTGCTTGCCTTAAAAAGAATGTTTTAGAATTAATTAGAAGATATTGATTATGAATAGGAAATAACATGGTAAAAACAAAGAGCCAATTTCTTTGGACTGAAATACAGTACTGAGAATCAGTAATATCCAATTCCGTGCTTCAGACAACATGTTTGGACATTATGTTTGGTACACAGCACAGTTCTGAGGTGTTGATTTTAACTCCTCCATTATACAACCGTGGACTATGGCATTCCCTCCCCAGCAGAAATAAAGCCTTTAAAATATTTCTGTCCCAGTGTCCTTTTTTATCACCTCTGTGCTCTGTTTCTCTAAACAGTAGGGTCAACCTGACATTTCCTGGAGGACTGCTCCTGTCAGCTAGAATCACCATTTTCTCAACTGCTGAATCAGCCCACCCTCGTACCACTGGCTGGTAGCAGTACAAGGAGACCTTCAAATTCTGCGAATTTTGTGTCCGGATTAGAACAGGCTGTAGGCCAATTTCTTTAAAAAAGAACAGATTTTCAGACATTCATACAATCACATTTCTAATTACAGAGGGCCCAGAAAATACGTATCATTTCAGACTTGGACGGACTATTTGATTCCAAGACAAAATTTTTTTACTGTGGCACCCAGAGGACTCTCATATAAGAAGGCCTTGATAATTATTCCTATTATGGCAGAATATTATTCCAACTTGGAAAGTCAAGCTTTTAGAAGGACTGCTATAAATAGAGGAGAATACTAGACAAACTAATAAAACTGCAGGGGGGGGGAGTAAGAATTTATCACAGACTTTAAATTTCCAAGCTTTGTGACTTTGATTCTTTGCCAACCGTGTTTTTTTCATGTAAGCTGATGGATAAAGGCTGCACAGAGAATAATACTGAATTAAAGGAGCTTTCTTTCTATTTCAAAGGCTTATTAAGGGTCAATAGAACAGACTTCAATAATTCGGAGAGAATAGTCTATTTTCCAGTGGAATTCTGGCTAGCAATGACATTGTATTATTGAATTCATCAGGACAAAATAAATTAAAACATATGGGCATACGCACTAGGGCGCTAAGGTCCTATTACCCAGAATCAGAGGCTGCAACAGTAATTCTGATACATGAGACTCATACAAGGGGTTCTCGTAAGGGAAATGCAGTAAGGGAGGTAGAAAGCAGGAGAGAAAGAAGAGTTGAGCAAGGATGTGGTCCCATATAAAAGCTAGCCTCATACTTTTCCCCACATTTTTTATAGGTGCATTATAGCTGTGCATAATGATGGGATTTGGTGTTACATATTCATACATGTACACAATATAACAATATAATTTGGCCAATATCCCTCTCCAGCACTTTCTCCCTCCCTCCCAGCCTTTCACCCCTTGGTCCCTTTCCTCTACTGATCTCCTTTTGATTTTTAGGAGATCCACCCCCACCTTTTCTTTTACTTTTCCTTCCAAATATGAGAGAAAACATATGACCCTTAACCTTCTGAGTTTGATTTATTTTACTTCACATGATGGTCTCTAGTTCCATCCATTTTCCTACAAATGCCATAATTTCATTTTTTATGGCTGAATAAAGCTCCATTGTGTATATATACCACATTTTCTTTATTCATTCATCCATTCGTGGACACCTAGGCTGGCTCCATAATTTGACTATTGTGAACTGTGCAGCTATAAGCATGAGTATGAAAGTATCACTGTAGTGAGATGAATTTAATTCTTCAGTATAAATACTGAGAAGTGATATAGCTGAGTCACAGGGTGGTTCCATGCCTAGTCTTTTGCAGAGTAAAGGCTAGTCTTGACCTGACCCATGAGATCACACCACAAAATTAATTATTGATCCCTTGATCAAGGGGAACATTTGTAGCCTCATGTCTATCAATCATTGGCTGCCCTTACTTGGGGATGAGGATCATAACCTTCTGGGAGATGCAGCTGCCATCAGTAATTCTCTAAGAAAGGGCAGTTGTGGGTCATTAGCAGCCAACACTCACAGCAGGTAGAGAAGGGCACTGTCCTAGTAAAGGAATCCAACAGGGCCTCCACAGCATTCACTATGCTTGATAATTGCAATTCACTCAGAAATTAGGAAACACCTAAGTCCTCTCAAATATTAAACAGACCAGAAAGGGTCACCTGTGGTATCAACAGGTGAAGTCATTGCCATGAAATGGCTGGCAATCTTATGCAGTCGCCCTTAATTGCATTATGCCCTATGACTTGCGCTTCCTTGGCTTGCTAACAATCTACAGCCTCTGACATAATGTATCCTTAACCTATTTTGGTGCTCTCAATTTAGAATTATTCCTTCTTCCCGCATGAAAGAGAAGCTGCCAGTTTTGAGAATGTCCATTACGTTAAGGGCATAAGGCAGAACGTTAACATTCAACTTGAAGAAAGAGAAATAGACTATAAATCAGAGAGCACAATTCTTTTTTAATGGAAGAATGAAGTTTCTGATTAAGTGGTGGGCATAGAAAGAAGTTACCATCCTTAACGTACATACTTCATTCGCATTTGGTGATCCCTGCCCGTGGAAATCCTGAAACCTACACTCCTGTTCTGGTCTGTGACCCTCCCCATTCCTCCACTGTGAGTATTCTCAATTCTAAACATACTATGAGGGATTTTTCCCTTTCTTCCTCCAACGTTGTGCTGGAGTTAGAGTGATTTTGCATTTTCTTTGTTGCTCTGCTGTATTCTGAAACAATCAAGACAAATATAAGCTTTTATCATCCAACAGGTACATGGGAAATGAGAATCCAGTCTGGAGAATGATAAATCTGGTAGTGCCTTTACCCAGATGGGTGTTTTGAAGCCAAAACAAAACAAAAAAATAACCATCATTGTGCACTACCAAGTTTCCTCCTCTCCATTTGGAGGTGATTAATTTCAACTGGATATCTAGAGACCAGTCAGCTTTATATTTGAATTCATTATAAAAACAGAAAATGAAAGAAAGATTTTCCTATCTCCTTAGGAAAGTCCATTTCTTCCTCTTTTGACCTAATTAAAGAAAAGGCACTGAATATAATATAATGGTTTTTAAATCTTAATTAGAAACGAAAGTTTGGTCACAAAAGGCTTTGTTCAAGGGGCATGTGGGAATCCATGGAGAGGGTCATTATTATAACAATCTACCCAGGATGGTTTGATTTCTATAGCTCAGAGTCCAGATATCTATCCTGGATTCTGCAGCGAGCCAAAGACAGTGGGAGATTTTTTTCTGAAGCAAACAAATCTCCCTCTTTCATACTGATCCAACATAATTCTAGCCACACAGCCTACACATTTTATATTTCCTATTCTGAGAAAAACATTCCTGGAACAGAGAGTGGGCAGTGGACTCAATTCTATTTTCCACTAAATTGAGATACCTTATAGATAAGAAAAGCCACATTTTTCTGTGACAGGGAAGAACCAGACTACTTGCTACAGTGAAATATCACAAACCAGGGACCAGCGCATAAGAAGAGAATGGCGGATTGACTTCCGGTTACAGGACAGCTGTAAGCGCCTACAAGATTGGCTCTAGCATCATTTTTTATTCCTTACCTCCTTCCCTCACATCCACAAAGAAATAGCTTCCCCTAAAGACTGATCTAAGAGCAAAATTCCAGCTTTGCAAAGGCTTCTGACCCTAGCCTCAGGCAATCAACACAAGACCCTCAAGTTATAATTACGTTTCATTGACCCTTCAGTCTCAGCTTTTCCACGGCCAACTCACCGCTATTTATTACCAGGGTTCAGTGGTGACTCTCATGGCCACAATTGTATACTGACCTTCTCCAGGGGAGGTTTAAGGGTCAATACAGAATTGTAATTCTGATTTAAAAGGATGAATGGCAGCTTTTTAAGTTCATTATTGATGCAAGAAAGTACTACTTTTTAATATTTGTGTTTGGTTGGATTGAATAGGTGAATACATTTTGAAATGTCAGGAAGAAAAGAAAAGGTGGAGAAGAAGAAGATGCGGGTAAGCTTTCTACTAAAATTTCACCAGAGGTCCAAGATATCCAAGGTTAGAAATGACTTTCTGAATTAACATTAATATTAGTTTACCTCTTTAATGAACTTGGAATTCAGTTTCAGAAAATTTCACCTTCTCAGAAATGCAACCAAAAAAATGCAAGCTAGATGGCAAAAGTTCTAAATTCAGAGGCATCCTCCTTTCTAATAAAATTAGCTTGCATTTATTTTGTATTTACAGGTGCCAGGCACCATTAAGATTTAAAGTATGAATGTGTTATCACTTCCAGAGCACAAACTCTCAGCTGGTCCGTGTGATGGAAGCTCAGATGGAACATTTATTGGCTCTGTACCCTGCAAAATACTTATAACCTACCCCTCCATGTTTCTGTTTGTTAATTTGCAAATGGGTATTAAAAATAGTCCCCACCTCATTGCAATTCAAGATCTTGAGGAGATATCTGCACTGCCATGTTCAATATAGGATTATTTACAAAAGCAAACATATAGACACACACAAATGTCAATTGATGGATAAATACATCTTTAAATGTAGCACAGTAAGAAATTATTCTTCCTTAAGAAATTGAAAAGGTAAATCCTGTTATTTACCATAAAACAAGTGAAACTGAGAACATTATGCTATGTGGAATAAGCCAGTCATAGAAAAACAAATACTGTATGATTCTCTTATGTGATGTATTTAAAAGAGTCAAACTCACAGAAACAGAGACTAGAACAGTGGTTGTTAAGGGCTTAGGGAGGAAGAAATGGGGAGGTATTGCTCAATGGGTATAAAGTTTCCCTAGTGGAAGGTTAATAAGTTCTTGAGATGCTGATAAAGTTGTGCCTATAATTTGCAATACTGTGTTGTACACTTAAAATTTAAGAGGGTAGATCTTATGTCAGATGTTCTTAAATCAATTAGAAAATAAAACTTAATAAAAAAATTTTCACCTCACAGGATGTTGTAAAATTAAGTGAATTAATACATTAACTTTTTCAGAAACTTTTAAAACTCAAGAACTTTAAAAATCTTGGTTATTCCTATTATCCACTTACTAGAAATGAAAACATGGAGGTTTAAAAGGTTAAGCAACTTACCTGAGACTTGAGAATTGTAAAGAGTGACTTGTTCTAATCATAAAGTTCTTTTGGCTTTCATTGCTCCCACACTTCATTATGTATATGGTGCTGGGGTTCAAACCCATGTCCTTGCGCATATGAGGCAAGCGCTCCAACCCAGAGCCACCACTCCAGCCCCACTGAAAAGTTTTTAAGAAGCTCCTTAGGCCTACTTACCTAACTTTTTCATTCTACTTCATTTCCAACCTGTGGAAACACTTTCCAGAATAGATGATTAAAAAACACAGTAATACAATAAAATTTCTACAAATATAAATTATTTATACCAAAAGGCCAATTCTCCAGATATCCATATAGTGCATACCAAGAATATTTCCATACAGACAAGTCAAGAGCAAAAACATGAGGTTCCCAAAGCTTACAGATACCTTTGGCTTCCTGTTCCCCCAGATAGGCTACAAATATGGAGTTTACAGGCTCAAGGCAGCTACATGGTCAAAAATGCCTCCAAGCTATTGGTGGGGGAACAGGAGGTTAAAAAGGAAGCAGAGGTTGTAAGAGGTGTGGTAATTAGGAAGATGCAGTGTTTATTCTTGACTGTGAGGAAATTAGAGGAGAATAAAAAAGAAGAGTCAGATGTCTGCCACACAGTCGTACTAATAATGGCAAAAGCACCCCAGCACTAAGTCCTTTATATTTCCCTTTGGTTTACCTTTGAGTTGAATGGCCAAGGTTCAAAAAATACATGCCTCATTTCCCCCTTCCTTCTACAGGTCCAGGTTAGGGAAAGGTAGGAAAGGAGGGGAGAAGAAAGAGCGAGGAAGGAAAGAGGGAAGAAAGGAGGGAAGGAAGTAAGGAAAGCTTTGACTCCCTGGACATATTTATGCAAAAAGAAATGTCTTCACTGCCATCTCCACATGTAGGAGCACCATGTGCCAGCTGAGAATTCTGGTCTTGTAACGGGCACTCAAGAAATGCTTATTGGATGAGGAGTCTGGGGCTCTCAAAGTGATGGGAATGACATCAGTTCTGCCCTGAAGGGACTTGCGATTGAAAACTTCTGACACTAACCCAGACAAAAATGGACAGGCTATCTGGATAATGCACTGAGAACTTTGAGCAATCAAATAAATATGCAGTTTGATTTTTTTTCCATCACTTGGATTATAATAACAGACTGCTGAATTCCCAACCATCCTATGGGTAACTTGAGTTCCCAGGCCATTAAAACGAAATCACAATACATTTTGAAAAACAGCCTTCAGCAACATAAATATGAAGCTAGTTTTGACTGGAGATGAGTAGAAAGTTTTTATGGAACCATTAGAAGGCATTTGTGAGTGAATCTTGTATGAGAATGTCCTCTTAATTCTTTTGAAAGGTAAGTAAAATCGGCAGCTAAGCTGGCCTCCACTTGGGCATAGATTTGATTACTCTGGCTAGCTCAGAAGAGATCTAATGATTCTAATGGATTCTTAAACTGGCCTAAGTGGTTCTCCACACTTGGCTGTGTCCACAGTCACAACGGACTGAATTATATGCACATGGAGAAGAAGCCACTTTCGGGATGAAAACCAACAGACGATGTCTGACAATTTTGATCCCGGATATCCCAAGTTCTGCCACAGTCAGTGTTACTCCCTAAGGTAACTGTGTGTCCCTCTTTGTTAACTTCCCCAAACTTCGCATTCATTCTTCTTCCGTAGCATTTCTATCATAACTTTTGGGGGAAACCCCTGCGCGATCACTTAGGATTATTTTCTATTGTCTGAAATGCTTTCCGTGGAAGTCTTCTGGGACGGCTGCAGAGCCTGCTTACATCTCAGTGAAAAGCCCTAAAACGTAAAGAGGAGAGAAATGAGCTTATAAATGCAGTCTGGAGAGGTCAGACTAAATATTTTGTTTAAGGTGGTCTCGAGAGTAAAATTTGTTCATGAGGCAGACATGAACATTTCCTCTAAGAATCAATAGTGGGTCCATTTGCACTGTGCTTAGTGTTCAAAGTGTTTCTGTGCATTCTACCTTGCGCGCTTCTCTCTATAAATAAATATCGGTGGCTGTCTGTGTTTCCAAATGCTGCTGGCTGTGTTGTTATCCTTGCCTGAGAGTGAAGCTGAAAAGACCAATGCATTGCTATCCATCCTTTATACCCTGCATTCAAGCAAAGATTTCCTGGCATAGCCGTTCTAACAGTGCTTTGCTTCTCTGCCTTTGACTCCACAGAGTGTGTGGTGCTCTGAAGCTTTTGTTCTGAACAATCCACCCCCTCTCTGCAGAGAAAACCCCCAGGGAAAAGTCTGCAGATTTTTGTGTCCCAATATTCCAAAGCTCTACAGACACCTTAGGGGTCCCCGTATATGATATCTCTGCCTGACACGTTTGCAGATGTCAGTCTCTCAGCACAAATCTTGAGACTGCTGCTTTTCTCTGTTTTCCATACCTTCTCTGGCCAATGGAACAGTGTTACAGCAAACTGCTTTTAAAGGGAGTGAGGATGGCATAGTGGAATGGTGTGGACAGATCTTGGATTCATTTCCATTTTGGATGCTTACTAGGAAAATTAATCAACCACTTTCAACCTCAGCTATCTTATATACAAAGATTATAATAAATTCAGCTTCAATTGTTGTTATAAAGATTAGAATAATACCTGGAAAGAATCCGGCCCGTATTAGACATGCAATAGGGTAACCATTGTTATTAATTTTGATAAAACCTAACAAGTTCTAGGATCAAATTACACGGGAAGTTGGAGGAATCACCATTCTATAGACTGTAGATAATTTGTCAGGAAGCTTGAACCCAAACTTACTCTGTCTGTTCAACATTTGAGGACAGCCTGTCCTGTTTTACTGACTTTTGGGATTTGTCTCTGTCTCTCAGTATATCCTTGGACAGCGTGCTGGCTGGTAGCAGAATTCAGCAGCAGATTTATGACAGTGTGCTGCTAGGGGAAATCTTTGACTGGGGCAAGCTGGAATATGACCCCTTTCTCCTTCAAGTTTATCATCAATCAATGGTGCTCTGCCAACTCTTTAAAGAGGATTCTAATCTCTTTCTGCCCTTACGCTTCAAGAAGATTAGGCAGCAATCGGTAGCTTCTTCCCAGTAAGTTCACAAGGACTCGCCAGCACAGGAAAGGCAAGCACCCAATAGGCAAGCAATAAACTTTAGATGTAAACAAGAACGGAAGTCTTTGTGCCAATAATTAATGTCCTAGCAGAAGAATTTCCTATAAATCTGCAGGAATCTGTGTGCCCTCGAGTCCCTCTTTACATTCTCACATGTTTGAAGATGAGTGTGAAAGATAATATTAGGACTCATCTAGCTCCATTTCACTCCATTGGTAGTAGGTCACTATCAATATCTAAATGAATGATTGTACCTGAGTAAATGTCAAGACACTCAGATTTCAAACTGAATTGGAGCCCCTGTGGTTTGCTCTCATCTACCTCGCTACTCACCCCCAATATCGGACGTGTAAGAGAGCTCACATCCACTCTCCCATATTTCCTTGAATTTCCCATGTGCCTTTAAGGAATCATCCTTGATCTCAGTCATAAAATTGGAAGGCTGCATAACTGACAAGATGATCCCCGAAGGCAGCTGAAATGTGGGGTAGATTGAAACCGACAGTTAATTTGTAGCAGTAAAAAATAATGATATCATCATAAAACAAGTTTAAGATTAGACTAGGCTCAAACATTGTGTGCCCACAGGATATATAGATGAGTATTGTCAAGCTTAAATAACAAAGCAAAACAAAACCGAACCTCCCTGCTTCTCCCAGCCAGCTTTTTTTTTTTTAATGGTACGCTACCACCATCTGCTGGCTGCAGCCAATAAGATGCCACACATTCTCCAAGTCATGGAATATTCCATTCTGCAGAGCCTGATGTTAATTACTATGCACAAGGAAACATATTTTTAACCTCACAATATCATTGAAATGGTACAAATAAGTCAGAGCTTCCTAGAATACCAAACAAATGAAAGAACCCACAAGGCTGGAGGTTGCCAACAGCCCCCACCCTATTCTGCTGCTCCTGAAAGCTGCACTTGCTGAGTGCACTGTCCTAGCACATTGTCTTCTTATTCCTGAATTCTCTCCTTATACACATTCATTCTCCGGCTTCCTCCTCTCCAGCTGCCTCCTCTACCAGGCATCCTACACGGCACTTCAGTGATAGGCAAAGCAGCAGCTCTCGGCTAAAAACAGCCTCCTCCATTGACACTTGTCTTCTCCAAGGAAAGCAAAGTCCCAGTGGGGTTAAGTGAGAAAAGCAAGGACATGGTTGACTCTCAAATCTCTTAAGAGCAATATTTTGCATGATTTTCTCAGGGGTTGCCTTGTGTTGGGTCTGGATTTCCCTAACTCAACAACAGGTTATCTTTGAAGGGAGAAAGGATAGATGCTTTATAAGCAAATAAAATCTAGCCGCCTATAAAACCCTATTCATTTTATAGTATGTGTTCAGTCTTACCATTTTAGAACTCCATTACTAACAGTTCGGGCCTTGGACTTCCCAGCCATCCTGGAGATCAAAAAGCCCTTAGAAAAATATTTCTTTTTCATCCTGACTTATGTTTTTCTTCTTTCGTTCATTTTTTATTACCTACAATTTAAAATTCTTAATCAATGAGCATGTAATACTTTGTACTAAAATAATTTATAAAAATCCTTCCAATTTTACCAACTCGGAAAGTTTTTCTTTCATTCATATTTGCATGACCTAACTAGATACAATTGTTCTTACACAAAATGTCTATTTCTTATTTAATGATGTAAATATATCATAAACTGTTCCCTGGAGAGAAGACTGTAAGATGTGTGCTGTGCCAGACTGTAAGATCTGGCCTTTAGAAGGGTATCAGGATGCTATACACAAAACGTGCTTGCCTGAATTCATTTCCTCTCTAGCAGTACCAGGCCCACATCTGTCTAAACAATTTGTTCATTCTCCTAAATATTCTGAGATGGAACTTTTGTTCAAAGGAATTCTCACATTTTCCTCCTGATGTTGCAATTTCAGAAACTGTAGGAAAAATGACTTCTATATAATAAACACCTAGACAGCTATAGAGCCTGGAATAAAATTTCCATTTAAATCATTTTGCTTTATACAAATGATCAGTAAATATGTTTTAACATGGCCAATGTCATCAAAATAACTGACATCAATAAAATTAAAATATTTTTCTTATCAAATAGCAAAGGATTTTTAATAAGTTGTAATACCGCAATGTGGTCAAAGGTACTCTGTGCCCTCCTATCAGAGGTTTTAATTTGGAGTAACATTTTCAGAGGGTGAGTTGACAATGCTTCTCAAAAAACTATTTTTAAAAATTATATACACCCAGCTGGGCCTAGTGGTACATACCTGTAATGCCAGTGCCTCAAGAGAATGAGGCAGGAGGATCACAAGTTCAAAGTCAGCCTCAACAATTTAGCAAGGCCCTAAGCAACTTAGCAAGACCCTGTCTCAAAATTAAAAGAAATGTAAAAAGACTTGGGATATGCGGATGTGGCTCGGTGGTTGATGGCCCCTGGGTTCAATTCCTGGTACCAAAAAAAAAAAAAGTACATAGATGCCTATAGCATATAAGAACATAAATCAGCACAGCCTTCTTCGTAATGAGGGGAGTTTATAGTATTCAAATGGGGTAGGCTGGACAATGGCCCCCCTAAAATGTCAGTGTCCTTATCCCTGGAACCTGTGAGAATGTCACCTTGCATGGTGACATTGTGAATGTGACTAAGTTAAGAATCTTGCAACATGGGATTATCATGGTCCATTTGGTTGGGCCTAGTATAAGTCCTTATGAAAGGGAAGCCAATGAGTAAAAATCATACAAAATGCAGGGACAATGGAGGCAGAGGTTGCTGGAGTGACACCCTTGAAGGTGGAAGAGAGGCCCAAGGAATGTAGTAGGCAGCCTCCAAAAACTGCCTCCCAGGACCTCCAAAAGGAACTGAGCTGAGCTGGCACTTGATTTTAGGACTCTGGCCTCCAGAATTGTAAGAAGATAAATTTGTGTTGTTTTAAGCCACTAAGTTGAGGTAATTTGTCACAGTATCAATAGTAAACAAATACATCAAATATAAAAATAAAGAATCTGTTCATTTTATCACTCCAAAAGTTTTTTACTTGAGGGTCTGAGTTATAAAATGTCAATTTTTTTAACCTAGTGTTAAAGGGGGAGTGTAACAATATTATGGACCCTCTGATAGACCACTGTATAACAGCTATGCTATGGTTTCACTGCCCAAGTTTGTGACTGCGTTTATTGGTCACGTTAGTGTCATGGGAAGGCTAACCCCTTAGAGCACTCTAAGAACAATGAGGTCACCGCACTTCTGAGAAATGCCTCGGAAGGACTGGGTCATCACTGGGCAAATAGCTGCCAGGTGATGCCAATTCACACTGAATTTTTATCTTTGTATCTGACAAGAATTAGTTTAGTAGGAAAGAATGTGTGCTAAACATATGTTAGTATCATTTTTTTGAGGTACATCGTTAAACTGATTGACCTATGAAAACAGTGGATCACTGATTTAAAATAAGTTTATTATTAGAAGGTGCAATAATGATGATATTTAAGATGACTCAAATGATGTTCCAGCACAATCAGAATCCAATGAATCATGTCAAGAAAGAAAATGTAAAACATTTATCACCTAATATCAAACATCAGCTCTCACTTTAAATGACTGTTGGCACTTTAATTATATTGATTTTATATCTAAATTTAAATATAAATTTGTGTTGGTTTTACAGTTGTTGACATCATGAAGAATGTATCCTCCTTTTTATTTCTACAAAGAGAGGTAACAACATAACAAAAATAATATGTCAGCCCTGGAGAGAGCATGAGAATTTGTTTTTCTTTTGAAAAGGATCCACACATGTGCCTATGTCTAAGAAACATAGAATCGTTTCATTTTGGTAACTCCTTCTTACAGAACAGTATTCAATCATTAAAAATAACATTAAAAAACATTTAATGAAATGATGAGATGATGAAGATCCATTGATACAATTAAAGAGTAGCTCAGATTATTGTGGTTAGATCCTAATGCTGAGAAAAAGAAAGTAATTTCTAGACATAGAAAAATTTAAAAAGCAATATACAACTAAATGTTAGTACATTGCTGGTTTATTTTCCTTATGCTTTTTGGTATTTTCGAAAACTTTTACAACAAGCATACTTGAGTAGTGAGAAAATAGACCTTTAAGTAATAAATCTGGGATCAAAACACTGTTGGCCCTGATTCCAGAGAATGCTAGAAAATCAAAATGACAATTTGTTTTTCAACCTCTGGAAAGCAATGTTCCTGAACAAAAGAACCTAAAAGGCCTTGTACGAAAAGCAGAGTGTATGTACGTAATCATCCCCCAGTAAACCTCTTTCCTTGATGTTTAAGTTATTTAATGAATACTGAACCATTCTCCCAGGGAGAGGTTTAGGAGACTTCTTTCATTCATGGGGCTGCTATGTTTTCCCTCATTCCCGTCAGATAATATTTGAAATCCATGACCTTTTGAGACATCCTGTATCCGCTCTCATATTTTTAAGTTGGATTTCTGAAACACTTACTGTAATTTTAAATTATTGCAGAGGATGTATTTGCTGACATGTTTTATATTGATATGTGCTTTAAATATGTCAAAACCTTGGAGCTGAAAATTCCATTCATTAAATTTATAGAAAATGTCTGTCGCAGAACTAATTGGCACAGCTCATCTTCACTGTCAAGCCAATCAACCAAATCAGACTTACTTTCTAATAGAAAATGTCTGGCTCCCTTGTTTACTTTAAATAAACATGTTAAATTGCATCTCGTACTTCCTTACCTATAAATTCAAATTTATTGTTTGTTAGACTGAGGCAGAAAGACTGGAGTTTGTTGCTGACATGATATGAAAATAAGGCTTATCATGCTTCAGCAGTACTTACTAAGGCTTTCTCTGCTTTGTATCTACAGAAGCAATGCAGGCTTAAATGCCACCCTGTACACAAGATGGTAAGATTCAAAGTGGGTGAGAGACATGATTTGTTTCCACAGAACAGAGGAGAGTGATTGTGAAGGGTTTGGAAGAAGAAAACTGACCACCAGTCTTCTCTCTGGAAGATTAGTTGAAGGAAAGCAAAAATGTTGTCTTAGTCCTTTTGTGCTGCTATAACAAAAATGCTCGAGGCTGAGTTATTTCTCAAGTTCAGACATTTATTTATCACAATTCTGGAGGCTGGGAAGTTCAAGGCCAAGGCATCAGCAGGTTTAGTTGTCTGGTGAGCCTACATCCTCCAGAATTGTGGAGCACTGTGTCCTTGTTGGGCAGAAGAACTGAAGAGCACACCCATCAAATGCTACCTGAAGTCTCCTTCATAAGGGACTTAATTCCATTAATGAGGAGACCTCATAACCCAACTCTCAAACGTTGACAGCACCCAAATTTTGAAGAAGATCCATTCAAATCAAAGCACACATATAAGCTGAGTTTGAAGGGGGTTTTGGTGGATAGTTTTGTTTTTGTTTTTCATTTTGTTTTTTCCATATAAAATGTACCTTTTGCCAGGCAGAGTAGCCCACACCTGTAATCCAATCTCAGCAATTGAGCAAGACCCTAAGAAACTTAGCAAGTTTCTCAGTGGTTAGTGTTCAATCCTCAATATCACTTCTATTTTTTGTTTTTTGTTTTTTATTTGTACCATGAATTGTACCCCAGGGCGCTTAAACCGATGAGCCACATCCCCACCACTTAGGGTTTACGTTAAGTTGCTTAGGATCACTAAGTTGCTGAGGTTGGCTTTGAATTTGTGATCCTCCTGCCTCAGCCTCCCAAGTCACTGTGATTACAGATCCAGTACCACCTTGTAAAGAAAGATCATCCAGACCAAATTCTCACAGTTAGAGTCTCATACTTTAAAATAAGAAAATTCCTCTGAGCTGAGGAATTTTCAGTGATTAAAAAAAATAATAATCTGAGCTGGGCATTTAGCTCAGTAGTGGAGGGCTTGCCTGTGTAACTGTGTTACTGTGTAGTTAGAACAAACTGCTCCCATTCAGTAAATCTTTGTAGCATCAGCCTCACTTTGAATAAACAAGTATCTAATGCCCCATCCTCTTTTCTGAAATCCAAGCAGAGAGTATCTTTCTGCACTTGCTGGAAATCCCCAACAGCCCCTCTAGCATGGAGAGAATTCTCTGTCTTCCTTTCTATCCTTTCCTGACTATAAACATCACTCGCTCCAGCACTGTCTGTAGTCCAGCCATATGGTCTTCTTCCTCCCCAACCCCAGGAATCCCACACCAGCTTCTTCCTGGAATTGCCTCTTGTCCACACTCCTCTGTGAAACACTGCTCTCCCCTTCAGATCCCAGCTTGATGTGCGGTCCTGGCCTGGGCTCTCACTAAGTCTCCTTCTGTTCCCAATTCATAAACACATCATTGCTTCTTCAGTTGTTTATTAGTGTGTGCCTCTCCCACTAGCCTTGAAGATCCATGAGGGCAGAATCTGTAAACATATCTTTCCCATTGTGTCCTTATCACACCTGGAGACCAGGAGAAGCTGAATAACTTTTACAAATGGACAAAGGACAATTCTCTGAGTGCGGTCTGCAGCCCTAGTCTTTGCCTTGCAAGATGCTGAGAACCTGTGAGGTAGTCAGTGTCTCAAAAGACTTTTTCAGGCACTTTCCTGGTTAAAAGGAAGCCAACAAGGTAGAAACAGAAATGTGATTCCCTCGAGATCAACACTATACCTGTACCTTTCTGGTCTCCAGACCCCTGAGTTTCAGTGGTTTCCTTCACTCCCAAGTCACCAGCACCTAACATAGTGCCTGTCTATTAGGTGCTTGATAGATATTTATTGAATCAGTCAATCCTTGACCCCAGCTTTCCCTTTAGTGCAAATCCCCTGAAACTGCCCAGTTGAGTGAGTTTGGCACCCATGCACTGTTTGACATCTTTCTACATCAATCTCATGCTCATTTCTTTTAATCACCACTTACTTTTCGTTCCTTGACTCATTACTTTCCACACACAAACTGCCATTTGCCTTTGAGAGGTTGGCAGCAACATAATTTAAGTTGACCAAAAAGAACTTTTTCTCATAACCTGAAAAAAAGATGAAAAAATTGTCCCTCTCTTTTCTCAGCCAAATGTGCTTTTGAAAGATTTAATTTTTGAGCTCAGAATCCAACTCTTTAATTATCTAAACAATTCCACAAGTACAAAATACTATATTTACATATGCAAAGCAAGAATGAGGAATTTGAATACTTAATTTATTCACAAAATTAAATGTTGAAACAACCACAAATTCATATACTTTTTTTTTTGAAGATTCATGTCTCCAAAGTAGCCTTATAATACACTTCTTTACACAGCATCATGGTCCTCAAAATCTTATCTCCAAACAATTGATATTTTAGGAACTCAAGTTTTTAGGTAAATATTTGGAATATGTTTGCAAATTGAGACTCCATAAGCAAGGTTGTTAACTTACAGGCCTCTTGAAAATGAGGTCTTTGGTTTGCAAACATTTTGCTCTAATACCTAGGTAAAGAAGGGGATGGGGAGGGTACATTGATGGCTTAATAGCTTTTTCTTCCTAGGTAGACTCATTTAGAATGAAAGTGATTATTTAGAAATCCATTTCATTCTAAGCAAATGTCTTTACCCTGGGAAAATAAAACAGTGACTGCTGGCTAGCTCCTGAGCAATTGTTGCCATTTTATTCAGTGTTCTTTCTTATTACTCCCTATAGTTTAAATAAATATCTATAATGATTCCCATCTTCCTTGTAGTTCCATATAAAACTTACCCCATTCAGAAAATGTATTCTAATGAAATTATGACCTTTTTAGGTGAACAGTTAAAGCTTTCCTTTTCTAATTTTGTACCAGTTCATGGCAGAGTTAAGGTCCAACTCCATCCTGGAATGACACATTTTCTTCCTTGACTATCTTGCTGTTTAATGGTGAGCATCATTCCTAGGGGGATGTCTCCCATGGGGTTACCTCCTAGCCCATAAACGTCCCTAATAAACAGTCCAAACTGTCCTGATGCACCTTCTCCTAGCATGTTTAATTAAATTGTCTGTAAAGGAAGTTAAAGAGATAATGAAGTGGTGACTGAGAAACTTTAAATGAGTGGAAGATTTTAAATATAATAATTAACACAATGCTTGGACCTTTGAGTTCATTTCTTTTCCCTAGTTTCACTTTTTCCCACATATCTAAGAATCAAGACTTCTTCGTTTCACAAAGACTGGCTTAAAAGTTTATAACTTCCCCTCATCTAATAATTACCTGGAGAATTCAGGATACAGCTAATTGAAAATTTCACATTCCTTTTTTCCCAACTGGTTGCACTGTTTTATCCTTGCTCAAGGTCTAGCCTTTGGACAGACCAAGTTCATAGCACACCCGGACAATGGCAATGCTAACATGGACTTTGGGGAAAGAGAGGCAGGAGGTGTTATTACCCGGCCTGCACAATTGTCAGTTGTCAAGTGTGTCGACTCTGCCAGATATCTAGCTGGAAAAATATCTGGAAATATCTGCATATCATCATAACCCTTTGGGAAGATAACCAAAAGATTTACTGTGAATCACTGAGCTGGCCCTATAGAGTAAGATTTATAAGTGGGTTACCATGCAGCTGATTAGAATTTACATATTAATAATGAAATATTTGGTTCGAACATTTATTTAAAATTCTTCCTTACAAGAAATTAGTGAATATTTGAACTTCGGGATCAAATGAAGCATCTCTGTCCATGCACAAAACATCACCTTAAACTCTGAAGATTGTGCTGAGCCCCTCTGGGGCCCCAACAAAGGGCACTATAATATGAGTCTTAATTACTAAGATTGGCACTCTAAATGTATTTGAGGGAGATTGTTTTTCTCCAATGAACTCTGCTAGATTCTTGACCTTGTACAGTTAACCTAGCTCTAAGATTCATGATGTAACTCTGCAGCTTTTCTACCTGGATCTACAGAACTCTCACCTGGATTTTTGGAACTTACTTCATTCTTCTTTTGGTTTATATTGTACTGGAAAGCTGAGGGAGTGGAAAAGGAGGCAGGACAAAGTATTTACTCAGTTCTTTAGAACAGGTTTGTAAAAGCAGAATAATATGTGTCAGAAATGTGAACTCTGTAACCTTTCTTTTGCCCTATCTCACAACCCTTTTGCCCTAAAAATGTTTGTGCCTTTTGACATAGTAATCTTTTTTACAAATGAATCTTAGGGAAAAAAATATAAAACACAAAAAGTTTATGCCCAGAGATAGTAAGAAGTATCATTTTAATAGCAACATAGAAATGTTCAAATAGCCAATAATAAAAGAATGATAGTGGACAAGTCAGTATCCATTACAAGTTACATTTGTAAAAAGTTCAAAATAACATGTGAGAACATATGATATAATTAATAGAACTTGACAGACAAAAATATATGTATGTGAACTGCATTAATTTTTTATTACCACTATAAGCAGATTACTAGAAATTTAGTAGCTTAACCAATAGAAATGTTTCACAGGTCTGGAGATCAGAATTCTACAATGGAGCTCACTGGACTTCATTATCCTGGAAGCTCCAGGGGAGAATCTAATTCCTTGTATTATCC